>JAOBAT010123397.1:0-13190 GCA_026413305.1 Hydrozoanthus tunicans
GAATTTTTTCTGATCACTCAAAACTTGATAAGCGATTTCCTTCATTCTTTATATACAACACAAGTTGCAAAACTTCTATACTTTGAAAATATTTGCAAATATTTTATCATGATAACTTGGCTAAGAAAAGAAAAAAGTGTGTTATCAGATCTCACTTGCTCGGGTAAAGCGTTCCAGGAGAAGGTGTTCGACTGAAGTAATTGTTAAGGAAGGAGAGACTTCTTGTAAATGCAGGCTGTAGGATTAATCCAGATTGAGTGCGGGAGTTTGCATGTTTAACGGGCAGGAAGTAAGAGGTATCGATGCCGTAAATATTGTTTAACAGTTCATATAGAGTGCACAGGTCTTTTTGTTCGTGCCAGTAGGGAACAGGTAGCATTTCAAGTTTGAATAGTCTCTCTTTATAAGGCAGAGTGTAGTCTTTCAGAATCTACTTGGTAGCTCTACGTCGAACTCTTTCAGTAAGTGTCATGTCCTTGTTGACAAACGGAGACCAGAAATCACTTGCATATTCTCAGACGAAACGGTGTTAAGCTTAAAGTATGTATCAAATGTTTCTGTAGAAACACGAACGCACCATTTCAATTTAAGCTCATTTCTGTGTCGTTTATTTCATTCTTTCACAGCCACTTTTAATTAATTTAAAATTAAAATTAGATTAAAATTTTACCAAAAGGGAAAAAGCGCATTTTGCGCAACTTGGTTTCGCGCTTCCTCAAGAAAGGGTTTCGTCCGACCTTTAAGAAAATCGGTGTCTTTCCTAAACCCTCCACGTATTGGCTCTCCAGGAAAATCAAAGTATAATTGCTGCTATAATTCCTAATTGTGTTCTTAGCCGAGCTTTGAGTATCACGATGTAAAGATGATTTTTAGCTCAAATTGCTTATGACCTGCGGCAGTATTGCTTGTCATGTGGGGTGACCCCATTAAACAGCTGGGAGTCGCCACATGCTTTTCGCCGAAGGTTTTTGGGAGTTTGCATAGAGCTGGATATCGAATTTTTTGTTGCTGGAAGTATTCATCAAGGTAGCGAATGTTTCAGTAGTGTTTCAAGGGGCAGGCAATGCTCTTTTATGGAGTTTTCATTGTTACTGCGTGCTCAGTCGCTGCCAGTCATGCAATGGCGCTTGCAAAAAGTTGATAGAATCCTTGAAGTTGAAGTAGGTGACACAATGTTCTTGAATGCTTTGGACAATCAGGTTATCCTTGATTCGGAGATGATGTCGCTGAACTATCTACCCGATAATGTTCAGTTGGATGCGAAGTCTGTCCTCGAATCAAATGGTTCACGAATCTGATATTCTGGTCCACAGTAGCATTGAAAGAAACGTACTCTGCCAATAAGAGTTCTTGTGTTACAGTTTATTAACAAACTAGATAATCTGAAGTAGTAAAACTTTGTTCTCAGTCACATGCCATAGAAGAGAAAAACAAAATAGACAACTGATTTTTTTGCGAATGTCTGTGACTAAAATCTAAGTTAAGTCTTTCCCTTCAGAAACTATCCTAGCAAAGAAATTACATAAAATCTAGTCATAACTACAAGACGAATATTGAAGCTGCTCGCAGCACTCCCCTTTTGATAAAAAAAACCCTAGTATACAACGTTAGGACTAAGGATTGACTACGATGGCTTAGAGATATAAAGATAAGAACAAAAATGTGTTTTACGCTAAGGATCCCTTAAAATGTTGTTGGATCTTTTCATTTGCAGTGGTTTCCTTTGTTCGATCAGTCACCAAATATTTTATTTCTTATTAGTTAATATGTATGGAGAAGTTGAATTTTGACAAGTTTGCGGGGGTTGCAATGAGAACTAGGCATGGGGTTCCACCTCGTCCAAGTTTTTGTTAACGACGATTGACACGGCCAATTAGTCGCAAATGAGAAAGTGCCGAAATTATGCAGTTAACAATATTCAACTAATTCAAAGCGCAGACAAAACCAACTCAAAGACTTCGTATTATACTGTCTGACCCACCGTAGCTTGTGCTCAAGTTGATCACTTTTGGACTTTTAGTTTACGTGCTTGTTCGACTTTTTCAATCGTATAAGAGGCTTTCATTCTTTGTTGTTTTAGTGAGTCAACTATCGTTTGATTGGTAAACGAAAATACGATTGTTAAGCAAGCCTTCATACTGTCAGAAAAACTTTGGATAAAAGGGCACAAGAGTATTCATTCTTATGTTGACTCTATGCAAAACATGTACAATTTTAATAAAAATAACTTAAGGAATTCGAAATTTACGGAAAGTTTTACAAAGAAAATGAAAACGTATTTTATTGAGCTATGGAGAAAAAGTTTATCTAACTCACGTAAACTTCAATTGTACTCTAAAATAAAAATTGATTATGAGCCTGAACAATACTTAAACACTATTAAAAATGAAAAACTAAAAAAGACTTTAACTAAATTAAGAGTAAGTAATCACATATCAAAATCCCAAATTATCCCGTGAAAATCGATTTTACCCAATATGTTTCGGAAATGGAGCTGAACATGTTGAAGATGAATCCCACCTGATATGCGACTGCCCTGCATACAACGATCAACGAGAAGACTTTTTTGAAACACTAAATCACAAAATGCAAATTAACCTGTCATCCCTTTCTAAAGAAATTCAAACTCTCATTATTTTAAATCCAGACTTTACAGAATGTTACCAAGACATTGCTTTGTTTATCCGTTCTTGCATCAGAAAAAGATCTAGTCTAATTATATGATCTGTGTCGAAAATATGCAAAGCATGTCATTTATGATTTTGCTGTAGTTTTAGAAATGCTTTGACAATACTGAAAAGTCATGTCAATGAAGCTTATTGTTGTTGGTGGTTTGAGACAAGGCCTTTTGTTTTTTTGTCCCGAAAGTGTTTCGGTTTCGAAAGCTTTTTTTGTAAGATTACGTCATCTGAAGTCCGCCTTTCAGCCAGTGCGACTCCTGTCTTTCCTGTTACAGTAGGAAATAGCGTCCGTGTCGAAACATCAAGAATACCTTTCTTTGGCAGGCAACTAACACCAATTTGATAACTATTACTCACTTTTTCTTGATAACAGTGAACTTACCATTTCTCTTAATTGATTTAACAATGATTCTAAAAATTGTTGAAACGGTATTCAGCATGTTTATAACAAAAGCGAGAGACAAGGCGGCAGATAAACTCGAAGGAGGTGATGTTACGAGTGAACAATTTCGAGAGATTATTGTACGAGAACTGAAAGACGTCAAAAGCAAGCTCGATGCAATGTGTAAGAAAGATCTAAATGCATCTATTGACTTTTACGAAACCGGTGTTGATCTTCTGTACAGTTACTTTGACAAACGCCGTGGACAAAAGCAAATTGGTGGAGGAAGCGAAGACGTTTCATCAGTTACTTCTAACGGCGGATCAGAGAATTCCTTTGGTTCTGCTTCAGCTAGATGTTTCGAGAAAACGTTTACACTTGCGTCTGACTATATTGCCAAACACAAAAATGCAGACAAAACCTCAAACAGAAACTGTTCCGGTCGACAAATCTTTTAGTGATGATCCTAACCCATCGAAAATGGTAGAACGAGTCCAAAACGATGAGCACCTGACTGAATTTCATGAAGCCAAGAGAAAATTTAAGCTTGCCGAAGAGTATGCAACGTTGGCGTTCAATAATGAGGCTTTGAAAGGCTTCGATAAAATCACAGCACAGAAACTACGAATTACAGCCACCATTTTAATGCACCTTGACTCGCCACAAGCAGTCGTGACTTGCTGTAAGCGCTATCTCGAGCAACTCAACTCGTTACGCTTTGTTTCCGAAGCATTTAAAGTTCAAGAAGGCGAAGGGCTCAAGGCTGCTGCTCGCCGATTTTTTAACGAAGACATAAGAAAAGAAGTGATCGAAACTGTAACGACAATAAATAAGAAAACGTTCAGTTTTGCGCGTATCGTTTTTCCAGTGGGAACGGAGCTACTGAGGGATTGGCCGAATGTGATTGAAATACAAAGACAATTTATTCCCATTCCAGTTGGCCAGTCGAAAGCCACGATTCAAATGCATCTTTGCCCCTCAATTTCGGTGAATTTTTTTGCCATTAATGACCATGGGATGGTATGCGTATCTTATCGACGAAGAGTGCTTGTTTTCTCACAGGAAGGTGCATCAGTATCGAGATTTACTACTGGTATGGGAAACATAAAAGGTCTGTCTATTGATAATGAAGGTAACATTTACGTTTTTGGATACCCTCTCACTCCATCATACACTGCCATTGCTCAATTGAAAATCTACACAAAATTTGGGGTACTTATTGGCTATGAAAACGGCACAGCGGAGCCAGGATTCATGCTGCTTGATAGCCAAAATAACGTATTCGAACTCAACGTTGAAGGCCAGCAAATTTCTATAATAATAGGAAGCATTGAATTTTGCAAGGTAAGAATTTCTACGTTGAAGGAAGCACTAACAAACAAGTCCTCCTCGATCCATCAGTTCCTGAATGAACACGGCATAACGCTGGATACAGCACGCAAGGAAGGTCACGAGTTTGTTCTTCTTGGACCACAAAGAAGGGGATTGTCTGTATATCGGGACTCATTAGGTTGTGAATTAATAGAGCGTATTGCGTGGTATTCAGAAAACGGGGACGTAATCCATAAGGGCGAAGATTGTTTTGAAATTTATCCTAAAGAAAGAAAGACCCCGTTTAAGATTTATGAACGTTATTGTGAAAGGACATCAGTGGCCATCACCCCAAGAGGTCAAATTGTGTTTGCAAGAGATGGTGAAATCTGTTTTCTGTAACACACCAGTCGCTCAAATGAGCTATCATGAAACTCCTGTAATAGTTCAATGTAAAAAAACATTGCCATCAGCTACTATATAGTTAAGTTCATATGCGTTTAGAAATCACTTGGGTATAGTATCGAAAACGAAGTGTTTTATAACTGGTTATTTTTATTAATGTAGTGGCAGATCCAGTTAGAAGTATACTTTAAGAGTTTGATGTGTACTTTCACACCATTCTTTACAAAACCAACGAGGGTTCAGCACGAATCCCTTTCTCTAGAAGAGGGAGTCGTTAGCTATTCATGCAGATAAGTACGCGATGAATGTTTTTAAGACCGAATATTGGAGTAAGTAAGTAAATGAAACAGGGTTTTTTATTTCATATCACGGGGACATGAATTATCAATCGCTCTATCACTCTTGGCTGAGATAAAGGTCATTGCTGCCCTCCGTATACTACCGTGTATGGTGGACATGTAATCTGTTTTCTGTAACACACCAGTCGCTCAAACAAACTACCTTCTTATCTCAATGTAAAAAAAAAAGTTTGTAGTTAGTTTAAAGTGCGTTTAGAAACCATAAAGTTTTGTATCGAATAGTAATTTGTAACTGGTTATTTTTATTATTAACCACAGTTCCAGATCCAGATAGAAGTTATAGATAGACCAAGAATGGTTTAGCATGAATCCCTTTTGTTCGTAAATGAGAGTTGTTAGCTATTCCGAAAAGTACGCTATGAATGTTTTCTAAGATCGAATGTTGTAGTAAATAAGTAATTTGAACAGGTTTTTATTTCATATCACGAGGACATGATATATCAATTTCTCTATCACTCTTGACTGAGATAAAAAGAATTGCTATGATCGTTTTGTTTAACCACAATATTTCTTGTAGCCAATTGAAAACTTATGAAATTATCCGTGTTATAATTTTGTTTACTTGCATGGTCTTTTTAAATACGTGCTCGAAGTGTTTGAGTTTTGAATTCTTTAAGGCCTGCTTCAAGCATCGAATTAAATTGATTTTGATCCGAAGCTAATTGAACCGGTGATTCAAATACCGAATATATTTCCAACGAATTGAATTTCTACCGTATTATCCGGTAGGTGGAAGCGAATTTAATTTCACTACCGAATTTAATTCGGTGCACTGCTTCAAACACCGTGTTTTCACCGAATATAATTCGTGAATTTAATTCAATACGGTTAAAATATGGTGTTTGAAGCAGGCCTAAGAGTGACAACTTGAAATTTATTCCCAACACCATGTTGTTTCGGGTGTTCGTTTAGTTAGAATGACGGAGAACTTGGGAAGATCTCAACTTGCCTTGAGTATCTTATGGAATTCTGTTTTCCTTTTATCATTGCATTTAGAACACAAAATTGCTTTGACTATGCAAAAAATTTTGATCATAATAACTGACTCGATAGTTTCCATTATTTTCTTAAAGAGTATGTTAACCTCATGCTTGTTAATAAAGGTTTAAACGTTTGATTAATGTCTAAAGGTATTAGTTCAGTGGCCTGGGTGCAGACTGTTCGTTCCTGTTTTTCGGGCAGTTGAAGTCGTTTTGCTACAAAGAAAGTATTTTTAATACACAATGTGTTTCTAGTTTACGCCGGCCGGTGTAATTCGTCACTAATATGGCCATTAAGAGATTGATGAGAAAATGTTTGTAACAAACTGACGCCGGCATCCTCTAGCGCTGCCTTGCAATGTAACAATAAAGAAATAGTTCATAGGTAGCGTCTATCTGACGAGTTATTTCGCGCACCAAGCTCTCAAAAACCTATAGAGAAACACCTAGCTTCTCTTCGTGCACAGACCTTTTTGCGATTTTTATGTTTTTTTCTATGTGTTCAAGTTAGCCTTGCTAACCTCGTTCTTGAGTTAAACTAACGAAAGAATATGTTATCAAAGCGAGGCTAGACAGACTAACTTTAATGCTTACAAAAAAAATATTCAAATCGCCACCATTTTTGTAAAAGGTCTTTACTCTTGCACACTTTCGCGCTTAGTAGCCTCCTGCGTGCACCTTATTTGTCTCGATCCGCTGGATCGCGATCGAAGAGGTCTGGGTACGGATGCAACACCAAGCCACGCCTTTGGGCACGACCAGCAATGTGAGCGCGCAAAGGATCATAGTTTCGCACGCTTGCAACGACTTTCCTTTCGCGTTGTTTGCGTCAGATAGCTTTTTGTTCTCGACACTGATTTTGAGGAAACTTAAATAAACAAACTTTTGGTCTTTTTTATTTGTTCTCAGCTAACTAAAATTCTTACACTTAGTAACCTTCCACACCCCGCCATAAACCCGCTTCATACACGGATTACTCTTCCGAATCGTCCCACTACTTGAGCCATCGGACAGTTACACGACCATGTACATAAGAAATGGAGCAAATGCATGTTTTGTTCAACTTTCAGTTTCCATTTTCCCATTACAAAATAACTTGTTTTGTATCAGTTAGGTAAGGAGAAGTTAGATATTGGCCGGAGCTGAAAGGGTGTAGGAGGAATGGGAATCCGCCTCGCCCCATTTTTTTGTTAACCGCAAATGGCGTGGCCAAATCATTCGAAAATGATAAAAGCAAAAAGAGTGTCTAGGTAATCTTTGATAGCCATTAAGTCATTGTCTGTCCTGATTGAGGTGTCTTTCCTAATATTGATTTCTTTTTCGCCAATAGGGAAGATTTCATTAATAAGGACATTGAAAGAGCTGTAGCTTCTATGCAGGCGGTTATTGAGCTTGGCCGTGTTGTTAGGGAACGCAACACGCTGCCGTTAAAGGTAAGAAATGTTAGTGTTGATGGTGGTAATAGTCATTATAGTGGCGATATATAAGAACATCAATGTAGAGTAATGCATTTATTCAGCACCCTTTCCATAATAAACTCAAAGGCGCTTTACAATGATCAGTTTACCCCCAGCGGACCGGAAGCATTTAACTTATGCTGGTATTAATTTTACCGATCCCGGAAGGATTGAAAGCTGAGTGGCCTTTAGCGGGAAAGAAGGTCGCCCAAATATTTAACCCTCGACCAGGCCGGGAATCGAACCGGGGACCTCGGGATTGGGAGGCAGAGACCTTACCAGTGCGCCAACCCCTCCGCTATTACATCATTGTATGATGAACTGCTTCTTAGTTTTATTTAAAAAATGCGTTTTATCCTTTTCAACTATTTGTGTTTTATTTACATTCTGAAATAGTTTTAACGACGAGGACAGTTAAAAAGATTAGCAACTGATATTTGATAAGGATTGAAATAATAACGACGTTATTTTCCACCCAGTATCCACTTCCGGAGGTTGTGCTCATTCACAAGGACCAACAGGTGCTGGATGACGTCAGTTCACTTCAAAATTACATCACCGAGGTTAGTAGGCTGATTAATTATTGCTATCAAAATTAATATTTCAATTCTCGAAGCAATTAGAACTTTTAGCTTCCGTTTGTCAGTTTTGAAACAGTGAGAATGTTAGTTAAAAATTAAAGAATTAAAAAATAATTGTTTAGAAGTTGTTATTGGCTTAAAATTCTAAATATTATGATTTTTGTTTGCCCTTTTTTTTAAAAATTCATTTTTATAGTGTTGGTTTAACACGCGAAGAAACTCACTCAGGCTCAAAAGCACCTCTCAAATTTTTGATAATTAATAGATATAAACCGATTTTAATTTAATAGCTAAAGTGGCCCTCGGGAAGATAATTATCGAACTACAGTAGAACACCGCAAAATAAAAAATACCTTTTGTTATATAAAAAAAAAACCTCGTTAATACGGTCATCCTGTTGTTGCGGCCACACAGAAAAAAGTGGTCTTCAGACAATGATGACGATGATGATGGTGACAACATAGTAAGAAGTGGTTTCAGAAACTCTCAAATTGAGTAAAGACAGTACGTCATAAATGATAAACCGGCCTTATTAAGAAAAAAAGAGAAAATCAGCTATATGATGTTTGTTGGTTTGCCAGGAACTGAACGTTCGGAAAGTGACTGTCTCATCAGACAAGGACAAGTATGGAATCCGTCTTCGGGCTGAACCAGACAACCAAGTGCTTGGCAAACGGTTGAAGGGTGATTTTAAGAAAGTGTTCCAAGCAGTCAGAGGTGGGTGAGAGTGTAATAGCGGTGATATGACGTTGACAATGGTGATGACTATGACGTAATAACTTCAGAAGATGATGACAATGATGATAATGACAGCAGTCTAATGATGGGGATGATGATGATTACAGTGATAGCGATAAATTCAAATTTCCGTTGCAGTATATGTCAAATACTTGTGCTTGTTTTGTGAAGTTCGTGATATCGGTGTAAAATTGAACCTCAGGATCTAAATGTTTGGTTCGCTAAACCGGATTTATCGTTATAATGGGACTTGTTATATCGAGGTTTTCACCAATAGAAATTACTCTAATTTTGCGGGCTAAAAAAATTTCTTCTTTATAACGGGGACTGCGTTATATCGGTGTCCGTTATATGAGGGTTACGCTGTAGTGCTAAACAAAATCTCCCCGCAATTTATCAAAAACTTCTGAAAACAGTTGCATTGTATGTTGATTTTTTTTTTCTTTTTCTCCGCTCTAGAACTGACAGATGAGCAGCTGAAGGAGTTCGTGGAGACTGGGGCGATTGTGGTTCAAGGACACACACTGAGCGGCACTGATTTGAAGGTAAAAAGGCGGTTAACGGAATCATTGTAGAAAGCTAATGATAAATCCTTTCCCTGTTTCTGTAGTGTTAAGCTTATGTTATCACTAAGTGATAACATTCGAGGAACTACAAAAAGACTAATGTTGCCATAAACTCGTGATTAGATTTGATAAATGAATTATCAACGCCGTAAAAGAAGTTGAGAAACTGACGTTTCGAGCGTTAGCCCTTCGTCTGAGCATCTGAAAAAGTGAGGAGAATAAAGGTCTTTTATAGCTAGCAAATGAGTACGAATATGCAGTGAGGTGAAAGGCGATTGGTGAAAAGTAAAACCGAATTAGAATCAGGCGAATGAAAACTGCTCATTAACTCCATTCGGTGCCAAGTTTGATAATAAATTTTTGTTCCTTACTTCTGCGCGACTCATTAGAGTCATTGTGAAGAGAAATTCCGAGTTTATTTCTACTCGCCGACGCATTGAACAGTTTTTTTAAAAACTATTCGCCTCGAGTAATGTTGCCATAACTGTAATGCTTTTAATCTTAAACAGCAAATGATTGTCAAGCTTTTATGGAAAGAATAATACCTTTATTACTAAGATTAAAAGGCAGTACATTCAATAAAATCAAGGTCCCTAGTTGTACCGCAGCTCAGAGAGCAGTTGACAATCATGTTCACTGTGAACTAAATACGAAATTGTTCTCGTTATTTAGATATTATACACCACGGATCGCAGCTCGAAAAGCACCTCAAACTACGAAGCCAATTCGGACAACAGTGTAAGTACTAGTACAGTACATGTTTTTTTTCCAAAATCTTTATTAGGGTTGACTTTCAAAACACATAACGGTACATTATTAATAATTGAACAGATTGTCAGTACTTCCCCTCAGACTGGGCTGCCTGTGGAGCTTGGCCGTCGTGCACTTTCGGGACAATATGCAAGATTGTGTTAATTAGAGAAACATTTAAGAGATTAGGAAGTCTTCAATATTTTAAACGTGTTAATAAGAGAAGTTGGTTAGTTTAGAAAACACTTTAAAAACGTGGAAATATGGCTTAAACAAGTGAGAACTTGTCGGGTTTTAGGGTAGAAATGTCAAAAACCAAATATTGGGTTTGTCTTTTCTGTTTTACAAATGCGATATCATCATCGGTAGTCTTTCTTCAGTTTATCTTATTTCGTTTTCCATTCTGATTGGACAGATACTGATCCTGCTTGACATCACACCAGATCAGAGCATGTTGGATGAGGGAATTGCCCGGGAGGTTGTCAACCGCATCCAAAAACTCAGGAAGAAGGTAGTAACACTTTACTTTCAAGACCGCGAAAAAAATTGGTAAACACTTAACCATACTTCCAATATTTTGCAAAAATGTGGTGATTCATGTTTGCACATATCTTTTTCCGGCCGGCAGTTCTCTACAAAATTTTATGAACTGCAAATTTCTTGACGTAATACTCTATATGTTATTCGTTATCTGTTCACAGTCTGCTTGAGTTGGTAAATGTACGTATACATGATGTTGTTAACTGAGAACTTCCCATTTGAACAACTCTAGACTGGATTTCATTTAGCTAGACAATTAATAAGTGGTTGAGGGGTTGGCGCAGTGGTAAGATCTCTGCCTCCAAATCCTGAAGTCCCCTGTTCATTGTAAAGCGCCTTTGAGCATTCATGGGAAAGGTGCTACTTTATTTTACTTTTCAAATGCTGGCACTAAACACACACATTTTTCAACTAAGGTTCTTGTAAATTTTTTTCGCGTAATTCTGTTCATTTTGTTACATAACTGGTTTTAAATAAAGTTGTTGCTTTTTATACTGTTTAGAATATTTTTATCATAACTACCATTTTTAGTGTTACTGTAATGGTTAATCAGTATTATATAAAACTTTTGTTGCTCATACCCAATAGGCTCGCCTTCAGCCAAGCGATGACGTCACGGTGGTGTATGAAGTGGCTTGCACAAATGCAGGGGCAAGCGCTGAGGCTGTCAAGAAATTGAGCTCTGTGATATCTGCTCACAATGAATACATATTTGATGCAATTAAGCAGCCAGTGGTACCTTCCCCACCATCCTCAAGTCTGGAGGAGATCATTCATGAAGACATGGAGGTAAGGCTCTTTAGAGCATGGTTGAAACATTCGCTGAGTTCCGTTAACTCACCGTCAGTGAGATACCAAGTGTTGTAGAAACCTGGCACGACTTTTATGGCTATCTAGTGTAATATGACACTACTATTTAAGAAAGTGAGTTGGTTCTGTTGCTGCGTTGACGAAGGAGAGCGCATACTGTTGTGACGACGTGTTTCTGACTTTCTTTATTCATCATTAAAAAACAAGCCCGAGTTAAACGCGCGCTCTAATTGGTTATAGCTCGGTTTTTTATTATAACTGAAAAGAAACCACAGTATAACGTCTAATATCGCAAGAAAACAGTTAAATGATTTTTTTCTGTGTGGGCTAGAGAGGTTATTTTTTAAAAGGAAAAAACAGCCTCGCTTGTCTTAGTTGACAAAAATAGAAAACGCTATGTCGTAGCAGTCATTCGAAAATAGAAAAAAAAATTGAGTTCGCCTTGTTTCTTCTCAATACTTTTGTGTAGAAGCACGCGCGAGACTTTTATTCCCTTTAAAAAGTTTTTTTGGGGTAAGCTCCGATGCCCCCACTCGAGGCGTGACTGCCGTTTCCATCGCTAGAATAGCAGTTTCCCAACTACAATCCCGACTTCCCTTACAGCTTTGATAAGAGCAGGGACCGTACGCGCTTCTACCAGAGCTAGTAACAAAAAGAGCGCGAAAACTAAGCTACATTTTAACTCGTGAAATTGCAAACAAGGCCACATTATATGAAGTCGTAAAACAACAAACGCTGCATGATTAACTTAGAAATACTTAAGTCAACCCATGAGTTGAAAGAGACCGAACGCATAAAGTTTTGCATTGTGACGCTGTTCGCTGGCTCAATCTGATGCCATATTAAGCCATCAATTTTTTAATTGATTGTAAAGTGGCTATTTTGCTTGCCTGAACTGAACAATTTTTTTGAAAAAATAGTACTTTGCTTACAAACTTTTCAATTCTTTAACTTTGTTTTGGAACTGACACTAAAAAGATAGGATATTGTCATCTGAGATAACGATTGAAGATGTATCATAGTATTTTGCTTGTGAAATGCATATGGTTATAGGTTGAAAAGCTTTTTCATCTTTTAAAATTACTAAAAGCCATCTTTGAACCAAAAAATACGTCTTTTTCTGCAAAATTCTTCCCCTCGTGAAAAATTTGAATTCAAAACTAGCAAGTGTTTGGTAATTCAAGGGTAACTGAAGATGGCCGTTTTGTCGCACAGGTTTTAGTAATTCCTATAAAAAAAATTAAGAAAGGTTTTTTACCCCATGATTTCAAACAATTGAAGATACAATTTTTCGAAAAAATCTATCTCATATGCTCCCCCACTCTACTAACCCAATACTGGCTGGAAAAGTGCCCAGGGTCTCATTAGACCTTAAGCACGATGACGACACAATGGCGTTCTGATCTCCTACACTAAAACGAGGCTTGTAGTGATACTCACTTGCTATAATAATAATAATAATTTATTACACTTCTATTGCGCAATTATTAATATAAAATTTTCAACTGCGCATTACAAAAAAAAATCTACACTAATGCTAAACGATTAAAACGATTAAAATTGATAATAAAATAGTAAAATAAGGTTGTAGCAAAAATTCTAAAAAAGTATATCAATATTTTATAAAAAT
>JAOBAT010123408.1:0-36216 GCA_026413305.1 Hydrozoanthus tunicans
GAGCTAGCAAAAACCAATATTTTGTTTTTGTCCGGGCGCAATTGGTTTCTTCACAAAACAAAATTATACTTGGGGGTAATATCCACAGATCCGCTACGTTTCATTTACACAAAAACGTTCTCACTCCTTCACGATAAATTAAGATTTATTGAAAGAGCCAAATTAACAGCCGCATAAAGGTTCCCTAGATTTGCTTGGGTTTTTTTTTGCTAAAATCCGCCATCCTCAAATCTGTTCTAAATAGTCGAAAATACACGATTCGCGTACAAGAATAGACCTGATCCCCTCTCCCCAAACAAAACTAAAAGATCTTTGAAACTGTTGTTTGTTGATATCAAAGTTTGCGGCAAATCAGGCAGTAACAGAAATTTAGTTTTTAAGAAGTAAATTGGGAAAATGAGAAGCTTGCTTTTCTACTTTTATTGATATAATCATATATGTTGGAGTTGAAGTTTCTATATTTAGAGCATCTTTCTTCCAATAATGGTTATTATTGTTATAGCAGTGAGTAACTATGCAGTCGACGTTGTTCCAAAGAGTGCAGGTAAGGATTAAATGAATATGCAAGGGGCCAGACATTCATCATTAAAAATATGTTTATTTTGCCGTTATCACGATATAATTATATAATTTGGTTTATACAATACTGCAATCACAACAATACCAAATAAACTGTCAAACTTTGTTATCTTTAGAATGCCATATATTAGCACTTTACAACTTTGTTTTGATCTTAAAACCCTTCAAGCTTTATTCTTGTCTCAAATTGAGACTTGAAAGCAGAATTTTGCACCATCAATTTTACAAACATGTTGTTCGTGTGGTGCATTCATGCTTAATGCAATAAAAGACTCCTCTGATCCAATGGCGCATGAAAATGAACAATGCTTAACAGCATCTGAAGATAGGTCAGACAATAGTTTGGCAGCAACCTGTGCTGGGTTAAACTTACCAGCAGCAAACAGAATATTTCCTGATAGAGTTAAGCTATTTGTTAACCGCAGCTCGTTGTATTTGACAAGCACAGGGGAGTCGTTCCCAAACACAGTCCCCACAAGCGTAGTAGAGCCACTGTCACTTTTTACTGTGACTGACACTACAGTTTTAAAGCTTGGATCTGTCTCTTCTAAAATAGATGTTGACAGCTGTTGTGAAATAAAAATTAAACAAACATGATTGTTTATTCGCAAAGTTTTGATCAGGTAAAAAACCTCTTAAAACTAAAAAAAATGTTTTGCCAAGCAGTGAGGTGCAACAACCCAACTCTCCTGTGAAGCTCTCAAAGCCTCTTAGAGCTCTCTTAGCTCTCATCCTAATCCTAACTTAAGTTACCAAACATTTCTCACACAGTTTTATTTTGGAAAAAGGGTTCCTTGAACAGCCCAAAAAACATGATTAATACTTTCACAAACTGAGAAAAAATAGCAAAAACCACATTTCAAAATCACCTACGTTTTTATTTAACTTCAAATTTCAAAAAGAAATTGCCCGCAACTTGGAACACTTCCTTAACATAAACTTCTCAAAATATAAAAGTCTATTAGCACAGATTTTGTACACTACTCAGCACTTGTGTGTAGTGCCAGGATTTATCAAAAATTCCTGCTTGATCTTAAACTTCACACTAGACTTTCTGCTTGGTAATTGCTAGGCAACAAAGCTGAAATGACTGAGGAGTTGCTTTACAGGGGAGAAATGTTCAGCCAATCATGCAGTCGATGAAAATTGATGTTAAACTAAGTTCCCATGTATAATGTTTACCAATGATGCAAAAATTTATACTCACCTGAAGTCCCTGCTCTTTTGCAAGAACTGCTGCATTAACCAAGTTTGCATCCTCTCTGTTCAGCAAGCCAGTAGTAACTGCCGCCATCAAGTAACCTTGAGCAGTTTTCATTTGTGGGCCACAGGCAGTAATGGCTGCACTGGAGACTTTTTCACCTGCAATAACTGATGCTACTTTGCCAAGTGTTTGTCCAAGATTTACCCATGGTTTGGACTCTGGTTTTAAGGCATCTGATATAGCCATGGCATTGATCTGTGCGGAAAGAGAATATTAGTTTGTAATAGGCCTGCATATAGCTACCTGCAACATGGGTTAACAGTATTCAGGCTGGAGTCAGGAAACTGCAGAAAAAGTCTTTATTGACTTGTCTGAAAAAGTCTTAGACTTATCTGAGAATCAAGACAGAAAATTTTCTTAATGTACAGTTTCTCCTTTTCAAGCTTTCCTAGAGTACTGAGTTTCATTTTTTATATTAAATTTTATCCTCACTGAAAAAGTAACACAAATACACCTATAGTACAAGGATTACTTCCAATAGGAATTTTGAGGCTACTATTAAAATTACTATTGACTATTTTTCCAGCAAAAGGCTCACAACAGATGAATTCTTAGACTAATGCCAATCAACAAAATTATTTAATAATTACTTACTGCACCAGTAAGAGATCTCCCTTGTGCAGCATCAACAAACTGCTCAGCAATCTCTCTTGCCACCTTAACTTGAGCTTCCACAGTGCTTGCACCAAGATGTGGACAAGCAACTACTTTTGGGTGCTGCACCACTGAGGCACTTGCACCTACCAAATGAGTTTATGACATCCTTTCAGACATAATGGTACACAAGCATTCTCTAGTTCAAAGTGTTCAAAAACTGAAAACTGTCTTACTTTGATGGATCCCCTGGTATGACACAGAGTAAATAAATTATTAGGGATACTCACTGGGTTGTCTTTGTGACCCTCATCCCCACCCCAAGTATAAAACAGAGATTGTAAAGACTGTCAGAAGTACTAACTATCCAAGTTGTCTTATCCTCACCTCCACCTCCACCCCCTGGTATAAGACAGGGATTATATTGTCAGGGATGGTTACTAGGTCGTCTTGTCCTCACCCCCACCCCCTGATATAAGACCGAGACAGTACAGAATATTGTCAGGGATGCACACTGGAAATATTATCTCAACCCCCACCCCCTGGTACAAGACAGATATTTACTGAACTGTAAAGCAGTCACTAGTCACTGCCACTGAGGCAGATACCTGTAATTGTTTCAGTATTAACCAAACAGGCCTTAATTCTTTTATTGTTTATGTGGGTTCTTTCATTTATTTTCATAATTTCATCTACCAAAATGGGGGCAAACTGAGATGCAATTTTTCTCCTTTCAATTAAGCGACCAATAGTGAGTTGTGCATGATATTCACTTACCAATGAACCACTTATAGCTTGTAAATACTCAGGAATGCTTATGATGTCATTGTATTTGCATCTCCAACCCCTGTTATGCCATTATCTGATTATGTTAGTAATGTTTTTAATGGGGCCAATTAAAACACCTTGAACCTTACCCTTCCCCCCAAAGTACATTCATTACCTGTTGGTGGTTCTGTTTCAAATACATCAAGAGCTGCGCCACCACACTGGCCAGATTCTAGTGCCCTCAGCAATGCTGATTCATCAATAATCCCTTCCCCCCTCCCCATCCCCAAAGTACATTCATTACCTGTTGGTGGTTCTGTAATAAATACATCAAGAGCTGCACCACCACACTGGCCAGATTCTAGTGCTCTTAGCAATGCTGATTCGTCAATGATCCCTTCCCCCCCAAAGTACATTCATTACCTGTTGGTGGTTCTGTTTCAAATACATCAAGAGCTGCACCACCACACTGGCCAGATTCTAGTGCCCTCAGCAATGCTGATTCATCAATAATCCCTCCCCTGGCAACATTGATCACATAGACACCTTTCTTGCACTGAGCAAACGTCTTGTCATTCAATAAACCTGTGAAGTAAAAACCAATAAATACTTAAACTTAATGATTACTTGGAAATGGGTATTGTGCAGAACTTTACATACTGCATGGCAGTTATTTGTACACTTTAAAAAATACAAATAAAGAGGACCGAACCTATAACCACTTAGTACACATTGCAGAAAAGAATATCCAGAATACAGTTTTTGTTAAGAAACAGTTTGGATCTGAAGTCCAAAAGTCAAATATATGGCAAGTAGTTGTAGAACATTGATCATGACTGATAAAAACACAAGCAGTCACGCCAGGGGCCAGTTGTTTGAAAGCTGATTAGAGTTACACCAGGATTAACTCCTAAAGTGCATCTAATGTACAGTAATTGTAACTTTTTCGGGATCAAATCATTTCACATAGAATCTAAAGTACTTCTGCAAAAAAAGTTTTGGAAATTTGGTGGAACTGTTTTTTTTTACAGTGGCTCAAACTAGCAAAATTTCCAGACATTTTGGTTCACAACCAGGTTTTCAGGGACTAGGTTGTGACGTCATTCCCGACTTATAACATTGAGCAAATAAGATCGTTTTTAACACAAAAGGGACAAAAGAAATGTACTTCTGAACCGAAACTCTCACATTCATTCATGTCCATCTTGCTGTGTTTTGATCCAGAGATGTCAATGAATGACATCATAACCCAGTCTCTTTAAAATGTGGTTGTGAATCAACAAAACTTGAACTCTAAGTGTGTATAAAAAATTGGGAATACAACTGGTTTCAAAAATTATTTTCTTAAAAATCCTTCGTTTCCAAACACTTTAAGTGGTTAAAAAAATAACTGTCAGTGTTGTGGGCACTTTAACAAAACCTTTTGGTTGTCATGGTAATAACTCCTAGATTTGGGCTATTAGTAATCACCTTTTGAACAACTGGGCCAAGAGTAATCACAAAACACTCTTGCATGAAGAAGTATGAAAACCAAACACAAGCTGAACCAAAGCGTTGGCATGAACGAGGCTAAATCATAAGCTATACATTTGCTGACAGATTAAACATTTCAAAGACATTTGTCAACTCTATCACACAAGTATGTACACAAAACATTTACTTGCTGACAACATTAACACTAAGTACTCCACCGAGCTAGTGTCATACATACTATATTCACAGGATTATGAAACAAGGACTTATTGATAAGATTCATGATCAGCACTAAGTAAGAGCAAGAGTCGATACAGGGAGTATCAATCTGTTGTTATTGTCATGCTAAATATCTGTCTATCATCATTATTAGTATTATATATTGAACTTACAGTACCTCTTGTTTGAGGAATAAGAGGTGTGTGCACAGTTATAATATCAGCTAAAGGCCACAGCTTCTCAAGGTCCATTGCTTCAACATTGAATTTTATAGCTTCTTCGGCAGGCACAAGGGGGTCAAAACCAATTGTCTTTTAAAAACATCACAAGAAAAGAAGTTAAGCTAAATTTGAATAATTAAGAGTCAAACACACTAAACACTCAGCCACTGTGCTGCCAACTACAGGAAAACAAACTGTTCCTTGATGCAACAACTACCCCTGCAAGTCATTTTGTTAACCATTTGTTTCCAGTAAAATTTTTGAAAATCTAATTTGATTCTGATTCACCAATTGAAAATGACTTGTTAAAATCTAATGCAAAAGACAAGCTAAAAGTCAACATAAATAACCAACCATGGACAATTCAACAATTGTTTCCCCGCAAGAACTATGATGGAGCAGATATGGCAGATTCAAAAATTGAAAATTTGCCTGCCCTACTAGTGATATCATAATTATATTGAAACACCAAAATGTTTGTATTCTAATTTACATAAATGACTGACAAAATGTTTTCACTGCTATCCTCTATTCAGCAAGACCAAGGATGCAAAATATTTTGTTTCATATGTAGGCACTTAAAATGGGGTGTGCCTCCAAAAATTCCTATGGAGAACATTCTAATTTATGCAATTGGCCACTTCTAAACTAAAACATAAAAAATGTATATTTCATGATCACCCATATTTTAAGTTATTGATATTTACACACTGTATCCACTTATTTCACCTTAACTCCATAGGACTGCATCCGAGTAGCAACTTCACGTCCAATTCTTCCCAAACCTATTACTGCTAGAGTCTTGCCATATAGTTCAGTTCCCATATACTATAACATTAATATAAAAACATATATAAAATTATACATATTGAATAAGTTCATTATGGTTACTTTTGTAAGTTTTTGGAATGACATTTTGGACTTGGGGGAAAATGGAGGTATGTGTCACTTTATATCATCTACCAACCATTACTTTTCTAGAGAAACAAATAAGGTACTTTATTGAGTCTAGCTAGCATTATTAATAGTGTAAACCTATTTCAACTGTAATGATAACATTAACACAATAACAAAAAGGTATCTCTGTCACTACAGGGGTTTCACTATAAGACGACAACCAGCGAATTTCACCACCTAGCTACCTCTCAAACCACTGCTGCCTATTACTATAACAAAAACATTCTTCTTAAAGTTCCTTGAGTTTCTTGCTGACCCCCCTTTGGTTTTTACCTTTTTCCTGTCCCATTTACCCTCTTTCATTGAGGCTGCTGCCTGTGGAATATTCCTACAAACCCAAAATAACAAAATCAGTCTTGTTTAATGAGCCTGCCTTATATGCTTTCCATGGTGATCTAGATCTTCTTGTATGAAATCTTACATTGTAGCTTCCCTTCTGGCCAGCAGAAGTTAGATTAATGTCTGTATTGTTTTGAACTATGAAGACACAATGAAAAAGTTTGATGCAAAAGAAAATGGGAAACAATGAAAAAAGACGAGTTTACACTTTCTGGATACAAAATATACAAAAATGAAGTTAAGTCAATGAAAAGAAAACGTGAAAAATAAAAACAGCAAATATTTATTCGTGATTTTTAAATGAAAACTTCGAGTGATTTAAATTCTTTGGAACTAAGTACTAATATTCCTTGTTTTTTGACACAATTGTAATAACACTAATACCAAAATATCATGTTTGTAATACATGAAAGAAGACTTTTAAAAAATTTTAACATATCAGGCAGTTTTATTTCGTGAATATAAGGTTCTTGCTTTTCTAAACGGAGAAAACTATTTTGTGTTTACATAAGTTAATATTCTTGCATCAGACAATTTTCTACAAAAATAAGGTGAGATATACAGCAATAAAACAGGATTTACCGAAATGGCTTCGCTATTTTAAAAGCAACTTAACTAAAAATAGCTCATTTGTGAGAAAACAATTACGGCCCGAAAAACGTGTTTTAAATGTGTTTTCGAAACTGGAATGAAGAAGTGACGTAAGACATAAAAAATTGCTAGACTTTGTACTTACAAATTGTTATCTATTATTCGTTTCTCGAACAATAATTTCAAGATCTTGCTTTCTGAATATTTTTCTAAACTTCATATGGACTTTTTTTTACAAAGCACTTATTTTTTTGTACTCTGTTACCATTGACTGAGAAACATGCAACATTGTATAATTGTGTGTGTGTCGCGACCGGGGTAGACAATAGTATCCGAGTGTCTCATGAACTCTAAAAAGAAAGAAAACATAATGGTTTCATTCTATCGGCGGGAATTACTCACCTTGCAAGGCTGCTGATCATAGCGCAAGTATGTTCCACGGCACTGATAGTGTTGCCGCCAGGAGTGCTATTCGGAGACACGGTAAAAAAAGTAACAACTCAATTTATAACAACAATATATTTTTATAGCGGATTTGAGCGAGTTTATCTTACCATTCCTAATAAAATATCAACGTTAAAAAAGTATGGATAGGTGTAAAAACAAAAACTGAACGCTACTATACTTCATGACAATGACTCCCGAATGAGATGCCGTCGGTATATCAATGTTGTCAACTCCAGTTCCAGCTCGACCGATGATTTTTAGATTTTTCCCAGCTTTGATGACATCTTGAGTCACTTTAGTTGCTGATCGCACAACCAGTGCATCATAGTTCTACAAAATTGAACTGTAGTTACAAGAAAAGCACAAAAAAGCTCTAAACAAATTTACAAGGCGGTTATGGAACACTAGAAGTCTCAGTAATTTTACTTTGGTGCTAATCGAACCTGAATTTCTGAAAGCAGTTCGTCTTTTGTGAGTTTAGTTTTGACGTCCACTGCTATGCCATTTTGTTCAAGGATTTCTTTGCAACCACTGTCCAAGTTGTCACTTATTAAAACCCGCTTAATGTCTACTGAAAACACCATTTTGCTTTGCAACGTTTTCCTGGCAACTCAAATCTTTTCTCCACTTCGATTCCACGTGAAGCCGCCAAAGTTCATTCACTGCGACTGCGATTGGTTGAACACATCCAATTGAAAAAAAGCGCCGCGAAAACTTTTGACCAATGACAGACGGAAGTAGAACTGCATAAGAATCACTTCCGTTTTAGTCACGTACGACACTTCTTCGTTTCTATGACGAAACCATCATGCTGAAAAATACGTTGCATCAAAATAAAAAAAAAAATAGTCTCGTGACGTTTAAAAAAAGAGAAAAGGAACAGAAATAAGAGTAAATGATTGGAACCACGAACTGATTTGAAGCTGAATCATTTTAGACACTTTACTTGTTATTGGGTCAGGAAATGACATTAAGAAGCATGATGATAGTTGTTAGTTCCGCAAAGGAACAGACTGTTTTTAATACGTTGCATAATGATATTTATTATAGCTTAATATTAGTTATATGACGAAACCATCATGCTGCAAAAAATGTTGCACCAAAAACCAAAAACGTATTAGTCTCGGGCCATATAAGAAAAAGAAAAAAAGAAAAATGGAACAGAAATAAAAGTAAATGATTGAACCACGAATAACAGCTGGTAGTGAGTTTGAAAAACTGATCTGAAGCGCATTTTGTTTTGCTGAATCATTCTAGACACTTAACTTGTTATTGGGTCAGGAAGTGACCCTAAAGAAGTATGATGATATTTTGTCAGTTCCGCAAAAGGACAGACTGTTTTTAATATGTTGCTTAATATTATTTAGTTTCATCTTAATCGGAGTAAAAGCGACTAAACACTTAGTCATCATGTGATAAAAACGACACATTTAGCAATGGCGCCAATAAGGTTACTTAAGAAAGTGACAAACGTAAAAAGCTAAATTTTGTTTTCCACTTACCGTCGATAAAAAGGAAAGCGGTTTGCCGGAGATCAAATGTCAGTCCTGCTCAATTATGTGAACAATGCGCATGCATGAATGAAGCACGTTCAGTGTCAGAACGACAATATACATCAAGTGCGCGGAGTATTCGATTGTAAAAAGAGTGTAGGAGATAAGATTCGAGCTGCTACTCAGTCAAACTCAACCGCCGACTGGTTTGCCCAATTATTTGGTAAGGCACCAGTCGGTTGTGCAGGACGCAAGGGTTCAATTAAAATAACTGAGGTCCTGCCTTTTCTCTAACCGGCATTTGTAGATGGCAAGACGTTCGCGTCTTTTTGGATAAGGACGTTAAACCGTTCTCAGTGAGCTACAATTAGTATGTCAAACCTGTTGAATTTTCCAAGACAAATAAAGACTATAGCAGAGATAATAGAAGTCCATCGCCTCTTCAGGTGGAGCTCAAATTAGTTTCCAAAATTCGTCATTTAACCTCGAGTTCGATGTTCTAAGCCTACAAACTTCTCTGGCGATGTATTAAAGTCGAGACGCGTGTTTCTATGTAAACCATGCCTTACTGGCTTTTAATTTTCGTATTTATTTTACAATGTAAATTTAGATGACTTTGAACATCAGAAATTCAATTTACTAGTGAATCTTTTGTAAATACTTGGCCGGGATATGGACAAATATCATGCTGGCAAAACAGTACAGTGTCAGTGGTTTGCTCGCAAAGTTAGCCAACTGATTGTCTTCAGAGGACTCGTCACTTTGATTGTAAAGAATGTGGAAGATAATGTTTGAGTTACCATCAGACCCGAAAATGAACATATTTGACAAAATAGTAACTTTTATTGTTTTCTTTTTCGTTTGCAAAGCCAAAAGCATGAAACGGCTTGTTATTAATCCAATGTTATTCAGATCAATTGATTTTATTATTCTAACAGTAATTTTATTTATAAAATTCTACGTCGATTTGGAAAGCTTGTCAGGACCGTTAATTTTTGAACAAGAACTTGTTGATAACAGAATTTTCAGTTAAAAAAGGAATAAAAAGACTAGAATAAACAAACTATCTAAAACCAATTTGCGACATTTTGAAAAACTTAGCTTTCGACAAGTTTGTGGACTTAAAATGCTGTGTTTGAGATGTATAAAATATGCGCCAAATATAATAGCAAACCTCCTTCGTTCTCTTCTAAAGTCGCTTTCCATTTGACCGGTCCGGCGCCGGTTTATAAAATGAAACGCAAGAGTTATCAGAACTGGTTCTGCCTTCTGGTCAGAATGGTCTTGCTCGTGGATCAGTGTAGCGCCGTTCAGCTCTCCCGCTCCGGTCGGCTAAAGCGCGGGAATTAGGTGAGTTGTGGCGGGAAAATTGTCTGCGCGCCAGTTTTTGCAGGTGTTAGTAAGATTTGCCTTAGTTGGATATGGGAAAAAAACTTAATTTCTGGTTAGCCCAGGACATTTAAATTCAAACCGGACTGAACCAGTTTTTTCGGTCGGCCGACCGGTCAAATGGAAAGCGACTTAAGTAAAAACATAAAAATCATCGGCGAAGTCAGTTGACTTAAAAAACATCATAATTTTTCGTAGGATGTGTTTTCTCGACTGCATAAATTCCTCGCTGTCTTGAAAGAGTAGATGATTCCATCCTGAAATAAAACATAGAAACACACAATTAACCGTTCGAATATTTTTATCGTCTATTTTTTTTTCGCTTTCCCAAAGGCGGCCCAGGCATAAAACCGATGTGGGCATTTCTATGGAATCACGAGCAAAGTAAAATGGAAAATTTGATTTTCAATAAAATTTTACTACCCTTGGTCTGATGCTATTTTTGGTAGTCTGTTGATCCTTTCTTTGTGCCTGGGCCGCCTGTGGTTTTCCGCTACAATAAAGAGAGACAACCAGTAAAGTCAACCGGGTGATTCGCTACGAACCCATCATTCAAATTACCTTCAAAAGAGAAAGTTGCCGAAAATAAGACTAGTAAGGCTAATTTTAGTAAAGACAAAATTGTATTAAAATCGCCGCCTTTCCTTAAGGTTTGAGTTGCTTGGAAGTCCTTTCCAACCACCACCACCCTCACCCACCGCATCCCCCAACCTCACCCATCCAACTCTCCCACCCCACCCCAGGCAGCAAACTGATGAGAAACTTCCCTTTAGCAGCTAAGAACGAAATACCAAAAGTTACATCTACACGCACCTTTACTAAAAAGGGAAAATCTGTCCAGAACGAATAATTTGGGAGAACTTCAACACCAGTAGCACCCTTTCTGTATTTATTGAAGACAATCCCAGCCACAAGATAGACCACTAACATACAGCAGAACCTGGAAAAATAAACATCGTCAAAAGCTTGACCTCAATCTGAACAAAATAACAGAGCAGATTTTTCTCCTATAATTTAGATACAATTAAAGACGAATCTTTTCAAGAATTTCACACCAGAAAAAACGTGCTCCGTCAGATCCGATCCTTAGCAAAACCAGACAAGCAGGAAACTCTACACTATGTACTTGTCTTATGAACGTACAGACAAAGAACAGAGTAACTGTTCACTTGATGATGGAATGAGCGTTGTACAGAGGCCATCCTAAAAGACAAATGTTATAGATGGAGGGCCGGCCAAGTCGGTTGTTTGTCAGGCCAACTTTCGACAGACGGTTCTAAACTTTAAAATCGTCGCTGAAACAGAGTCAGATGTGGTCCCCCCTTCCTTCCTTTCTTATTCAAACAGCCTGCAAAAGGTGACAAAAACGCCATGACAATTTGGTGTGCACTCTCACTTTGGCTTATGGTAACCCCCCTCTCCCCCCCTCCCCTTGAAAAATTGTGGCTACGTCCCTGGCGTATCACGAAAACGCTACTTTTTGTTGTATTCATCTTCTGCCTCTGCGAGTGTTATATTTGTTTTGTCATCACATCGTTCGGGGAACAGATTGTAAACGTTGTTGGTCATGTAGAGGACTACTTAACATAAGAGCTCTAATTAAAGGTACTTACGTTATGACTAGAATGCTGCCAATACTTAGAGCTCCTGAACAGACATACTTGGTACGTAGGGTTGTGCTCTATGAACATAAAGGTGAAGGTTTAAGTAAAGGTCCGTGTAAGAACTAGGGAACCTCCCATTGTTCTGCGGCATTTCGCTTTTCCCACGCCAGAATGTTTAAATTTTCATCTTGAGAATACATCTACCAGTAAACAACAAAGTTTTTAAATAAGAAGCAGTGAAACTCTGTTTTAAAGCAAAGTAATAATCAAGCAAATCATAGAACTCCAAAACAAAAGCGAAGAACACCTTTTAATTTTCAATGTTTCCGACTTAGAATTTTTCTTAAATGTAAAAACAGAAATGTTCTAACAAGTAAGGAATGAATGAGTGAACTGGGAAGAAATACATCGGCTTTCTTATAATGATATCGTCCTTTTTTAAAGTTTAGCCAATTAGGTGAATAGTTAAATAATACCGGTACCCTTTCCATGTGAAAACGATAATCAAAGCCCGATCCATTAGACTGCTTGCAGTTCCTTGTTGTGGCACTAAAACGTGCGTACTATCAAGAAGTTAAGACAAATGTTTTTTAGCGAACGTCCTATTACTATTCAGTGTGCATAACACGGGCGAATCAGCACCAACGCGCTAACTATCAAGGAGAAATACCAATTTTCAATTGGTATTTTTTAGGGCGGAAAATTCCTATGCATTTAGATAGTTTGGAAAACTTTTTCAACGGTCATCCCTACCCTTTTAACCCAGAGTACCCCCACCCCCACAGGATCAAAGGTGGTTTACAATGGTCGATTTGCCCCAAAGCGGACCAAAAACATATATATACTCTAAAGCAGTCCATGTATGCTGGTACTCATTTTACCGACCCCGGAAGGATGAAAAGCTAAGTGAACTTTAGAGGGAAAGAAGATCACTCAAATTTTCAACCCTCAACCAGGCCGGGGATCGAACTGGGGGCCTCAGGGTTGGGAGGCAGAGATCTTACCACTGTGCCAACCCCGTCACTTTAAAATAACTCATGAAAAAATAACAAAACTGAATGAGCCAGTCATTTCATGTTACAGGAACCAGTAGTAAAGCCTTAGCTAACATAAATTTGGCTTTCATGCAGTTTAAAGAGTTTGTTAGTACAGAGCAGGTGATGGAGTTATCCATTACCAATGCATGGTTATTTTCAATGCATGTGAAGAATGTCAAAAATGTCAGGAAAACAAGAAAAAAATAACTCTTTGTACTTTAGTACGGCTAATTTTGACTATCCCATTCAACTTGCACTTCTAAAAATACTTTAACGGTTAAATGTTTGATACACTGTCCGTGGTCTTAAGATAACATTTAGTTAAAAGATTTGTGTAAAATCTTACTAAACTTTTTAAATTTCATACATGTGCAATTCAAAGATATGGAATTTGCAATTCTTGGTTGCCAACCATTGGAAAAAGTGTTGAATATTTTTTGATGGAATCGGACATCTTCTGAGAAGGTAATCATGTTCAGCACTAAGTTTAGATTTCGGTGAATTCTTTTAAAGACATTTCCAAATCATCGACAACATTTTATCATTCTTTTTTTACACATACACCCCTCCCCTCATCCCCCACTCCCCCTCCTCCCTCTCCCCTTTGTTTGTAACAGGAAATATGTTGCACCATCTACTTACAAACGGGCTTCCCTTCTTAGGATCTGAAGTGACCAGGTCAAGTTTCCCTTCTTCACTTCTGTCACACAGCAATGTTATACTGTAGAATGTTGTTGCATTAGCGTTACATTTGCATCATCAATACAATAGTCTTAAAAGCATTTTGCATCTACAAATACTTGAATATTTTACAAAAGCTTTGGTATTCTACTCCAAGCTCCTGGGTCTAGCACTGACAAACAACAAAGTTGAATTAAGAAGATGCACAATAAATGCAAAGCGCTCAAGAATACTCTATATACAGCAAAAGGACTTGAGAAATAAAATGGTGGACAATAGGTACCACCTGAGGACTACAGATACAAAGAAGGACTGTTGGTTGAACGAAACAAGAAGACCAACCATGCAACAAGAGGCCTTTCAATAAATCAACAAGATGAGTCAGGACTATTGATCAAATGCAACAAAAAGACTATCCATGCAACAAGAGGAGTCAGAACTATTGATCAAATGCAACAAGAAGACAATCCATGCAACAAGAGCACCCTGGAGTATTGATTGGATGCAACAAGAAGACTGCCTGTGCAACAACAGGAAATAGGACTATTGATCAAACACAACAAGAAGAATATTCTTGCAACAAGAGCACTACTGAATGAATGCAACAAGAAGGCTATCCATGCAACAAGAGGAGTCAGCACTATTGATCGAATGCAACAAGCAAACTATCCAACAAGAAGACTGCACATGCAACAAGAAGACTCTGGACTATTGATTGAATGCAACAAGACTATCCATGCAACAAGAAGACTCAGGATTATTAATTGAACGAACAAGAAGACTGCACATGCAACAAGAAGACTCAGGATTATTAATTGAATGAACAAGAAGACTGCACATGCAACAAGAAGATTGAACGAAACAAAAGACTATCCACGCAACAAGAAGACTCAGGAATATTGATTGATCGCAGCAAGAAGACTATCCAAGCAACAAGAAGACTAAGTACTATTGATTCGATGCAACAAGAAGACTATCCATGCAACAAGAGGAGTCAGGACTATTGATTAATGCAACAAGAAGAATATCCTTGCAACAAGGAGACAACTGAATGAATGCAACAAGAAGACTGCCCATGCAACAAGAAAAGTAAGCACTATTGATCGATTGCAACAAGAAAACTATCCATGCAACAAAAGGAGTTGGGACTATTGATTTGATGCAGCAAGAAGACTATCCATGCAACAAGAGGAGTCAGGACTATTGATTAATGCAACAAGAAGACTGCACATGCAACAAGAAGACTCGGGACTATTGATTGAATGCAACAAGAAAACTATGCATGCAACAAGAAGACTCAGGACTATTGATTGAACAGACAAGAAGACCGCACATGCAACAAGAAGACTGAATGAAACAAAAGACTATCCATGCAACAAGAAGACTGAATGAAACATAAGACTATCCATGCAGCAAGAAGACTCAGGAATATTGATTGAACACAGCAAGAAGACTATCCGTGCAACAAGAAGACTTAGTACTGTTGATTTGATGCAACAAGAAGACTGCCGATGCAACAAGAGGAGTCAGCACTATTGATCAAATGCAACACAAAGGCTATCCATGCAACAAGAAAACTCTGGACTATTGATTGGATGCAGCAAGAAGACTGTACATGCAACAAAAGGACTCTGGACTATTGATTGAATGCAACAAGAAGACTATCCAAGCAACAAGAAGGTTATAATTACTGGAGCAATGTTATGCTATTGCATTAGCTACTTTTAAAACTCTTCATTTTGTAAAGGATGTGCACATCCACATCTAAATTTTTCACACATGTAAACATAAGCTTTGCAATAAAACCATCCACTAATTAACCATTCCTAATGTTGTTTGATAGTGGTATGCAAAACAAATACTTTTGCTAAGTTTCAGTATCCCAGATTAGACTTTATTTACTAGCCCTCTAAACCTAGCTTTGTCTTATATACAATCCAAGTTTGTCTCTCTTTGGCACTTCAATTTTCTATACATTTTACAATATTCGAATTTAAGTTTACTCATGTTTTTTTTGTTAATTTTGATTTTTACTGGCATCTCTGTCTAGGAATTGACAGGGAAAAAGCCTATCAGTAAAAAACGTTTCACATCCTGCTGTGTTCTACAGCTTCTTAATTTGCTGTAAGTACTTTTATTACTTGTTGGCATAAAGTTCATTGTAAAAAAAACTATGTTTAAATTTGAGGGCAAACTCTTGAAAAGAGCCAGTACTAGTTGCTGACTCATACTTGATATCAATTTGAATTATAAAAACAACAAAGATTCGATCACATAAATTTTTTTTACACACTACAACGCTGTTTCAAGAAAGTACTTGTTGGCTCTCTCTCATCAGGTGCATTATCAATTTGAATATATATTTTTGCTGTCATTTTAGCCCTTCAGGTCTCCAACTACCTAAAGGAATAATATATGTTGCTTTTGCCCTTTATTGCCTACCTAAATGTTGTTATGTCTGAAGGATCAGCCTTGTTTATGTATTCCAAAACACAATTTCCTGAATCATCAGCATGAAAGGTGGCATCAGATTGTATACCTAGGCTGCTGTACACACTTGTACTGCCAACAGTTTTCTTCACGCATAGCTGAACAAAGTGACAAAAATACGGGCTCATTAGCTTTCAGTCAACAGCAACATAAAGAAAGACAGGGTGAATGTAGAAATGTTCTAACGAAAGTGGTACACTATAGCTTGTTAATAGCACAAACTATCTCATTATCTGTGTATGTCAGCCCCTCCTATTCAGCTGCTATCCTTGAAAAGTTTTCAAATTTCCTTCTTAAAAAAAGAAGGTAGGAGGTTTATTAATAGAGAAAGAGAATAAGACAGAGACAGACGGAGACAACACATACAATAATACAACAACTTTATTCATAAAATTAATGAAACATCTTAAAAGGAATAAATTGCTTGGATGAGAGTTTGAAACAGGACTTGTCCCTTATTGTGAGGGATTGCTCATGAATTTGAGAGGAGGGGGGAGGGTTAACTTAGAAAATTTGTAATTACCTGAATCAAACCAAAAAGCTCTTGCCCAATGAATAAAAAAAAACAATATACCAGATATATGTAAGTAAAACCTCCAGGTTGTGATCACTTACTGCTACATTTTTACAATTTCCTGTTGGTGGTGAATCCTCTATGGACCATGAGGTACAAGGGTTCCAGGAGTAACTTATAAATGTTCCTTCATATGAGTGTTTGTCTGCTATGTCTTTAAACCTACAAAAACATAAAGCAGGTAAATACCTACAAGACTGACTAACTAGTAGTGTTTTGTGTTTGTCATACTGGAATCAGGATCTGGTCAAGTCAAAGAAGGATGGTTAGGTTGGGATTGGGCCGGTCAAGCTCCTAAAATTTAAGCATGAAGCTTTTTGTTGTTTCTATAGTTCTATAAGAACTTTTTTTATACAAGTAGAGAATCTTTTGTTTAACAAACAAATCTAGCTTTGTTAGGTACAGCATTGTTTGAAAAATTCCTATATTGTATTGAGAACAGTTGCCTGTGCTTTGCATTGATGAAAAACAACACCAATTAATGAAATCCAAGCCCCTCCCCCCCCTCCTCTGGCCCCTCTCCAAATCTTCCCATCAGTCACCTTAAGATGTTCAAGTGAAAATTAGTTTTTACATTAATTTGACCTAGTGAAATTTAATTTTTACATTAACTTTACTCATATCATAATGGCATAGTGAGACAAGTAATGCACATGCATAGGCCATTGAAGCGTATAACAGGCCTTGCAACAAAAACAACTTTACTTTTTTGTCAATATGATTTAGAATTTCTGCTAATAAGGGACAAACTATAAAATTTGGGACACTCTAAAAGCTACAGTTAGATATATAGAAAAAAAAAATTTTAAACTTTATATGTTACCTGAACAAATGGATGAGTGGATGAACAAATTGATAAAATGAATGAGTAATTGAATTAGTGAATAAATGGATGAGTGTGCGAGTGAATGAATGAATCAATGAATGAATGAACGAACGAATGAATGAATGAATGGATGGATAAATGGATCAATGTATGAATGGATCAATAAATAAATGAATGGATGAGTGGATGAGTAAATTGATAAAATGAATGAGTAATTGAATTAGTGAATGAATGGATGAGTGGATGAATGAATGAATGGTTCAATGAATGAATGAGAATGAATTGAGTGAATGAATTAATGAATAATAGGATCAGTGGATGAAAACTACTTAGCTAAAAATGGTGATTTAGATTATTTTTAAGTTATATTGTTGTGTTGTTGTGTGGGATAGTAAAGCCTGCATTTCGAAGTTCATACTTGTAACGACTAAAAGTTGTTGAAAAACAAGTTGCAGCTAAAGTAGAATCAGTTTAATTTAAGTTTTAACTGCAAATTAGTTGTCAAGATATGTATAAATATAGTTAACTGTATGGTGAAAAGTATTAGTGACCATGATCAACGATGTGTCTTGTTCTTCCCTTAATTATAACAATTTTCATTTAAGTTTTAATAATTTTGATTTCTGTTCACAATTCAAAATATTTTATTGCAATTTGTCTCGTAAAGCATTGATAAACATTAAAACTTGCAAAGGGGGTGTCCTGCATGCAACTTGAAATTTGCAACTAAAATCATTGCGGAAAGTAGATTTTGATTTTACTTTCGCCAACGATGTCTGTAACCGTTTCTCTCGCAACGATTCTAGCCATTTAACGGGGCTTTTGTACACGCTGCAATAGCTCGAGTAACACGTATTGCAATGGCGTTGCGAAACAAGTGCAATCAGTTGCCACATGCAGTTCTGATTTTCTTGTTCTTTGCAATTTGCATAAATCAAGAGAACAATACTAAAATCTCGTGCTCTTTAATGATGGTTTATGGGCAAAAGAATTACTAAATAAACTAATTTACTTCGATACGAACCTCGGAGCACTTGATCCACTGGCTGCAAGTTTCCGCAAGCTAAATTCTTCATTGTTTGTCTTGTATTGACAAGCATTCACTTTCTCACATTTTGTTGATCCGTCCACAAGTCGAGCAGCGCTCGCCAAAAATAAAACAGCAAAAACTACCATCAATAGAAAAGCCCTATCGATTACTTTTGTTCAACTGAGAAATTACGGTAGCTAGTCTCGCACCTGTGGTGTTCAAATCAACTGCATTGACGAGCACTGGTCACCCTAGCCGGGACGAGTTTCTTTGTACCTTGTACTGAGTTTCACGCAGCTGACCAATCAAGACGAAATATGATGCTTCTTGAAGCTAAACAAACATAATTACTACAAAACCTGCAACGTCCAGTAACACCTTTTTACTTTGTTAAAGATTATTTTATGGTCTTCAGTTATTCCAGGAGAGTTTGACCGAGCTGAGTCCGCTGGGGATTGAGGCGAGGGCAAGGGGAGAGGGGAGAGGGAGGTGAGGGGAGGGGCAGGCAGAGAGCACTTTAAAGGCATTTAAAGAAATACCAAATCACTAACTGTTTGCTGCTAAACGGACATTATTTCCCTACTTTAACCTCACTTTAAAAAGATATCAATGAAGTGGAGGTGAACAAAGGTAGCCCAAGCTCAAGCATAAAGTTAAAGTACCTTTCTTGGCGACCTATGTTAAATCGTTTCCACTTGACAGCTTTTTCTTGACAAATACCCTAGGTCTAAATTGAGATTCGAGTTGTACGAACAAAATTTTTTTCGATGAAAACTTGTCGGCAGGTAAAAGAACCTGGTTCATAAAAATAAGGCTACACTCCTTTTTTTTATAAAAACGCCGAATTTTTCGACTCAGGCTGAACGTTCCTATATCAGCCTCAAATGTACCTAAATCATGTTCTTAAAATATATTTACTGCACAGTTTTAACAATATATATACTGCATGTTGTGCATTTGTGTAGTATAGTAGTAGTAGCTGCTAATGACTTTCTTGCTAGTTTGTCTCAAGAGATATACCTGTAAGAACTGCAAATTGGCAAATGAAAAAAATGTGTTCTAAAGTTGTTATCTGCGAGCTTTAGTCGAGAAGCCCACCAATAAGCAAATTTTTAATAACACTGTATGAATTGTTTGCAATAGGTTGTCATCATAAATAAATGATCTTCACCTTTTCTCAGCCTCAGCGTGTTCTTAACATGTACTTAAATCTTAGACGGTTTCAGCCTCATGTTCTTAGGAAAAAAAGAGAGTATGTCATTGTGAGCCAGTCAGCTCCATCAGACAAGACGCATACAATGCCACAGCTTGTTATATCACCTTTATTCTGATCTCTATAAAATTTTTTTGACATAATTTCTTGCCTAGAATTTATCAATATTATGTAATACCCAAGTTATAGGTTAATACATAAAAATAATATAAGTTCTGATAATATAAAATGTAAAATATAAGTTTTATGTCATCCATAAGCACTCCCATCCGGGAGCGACAGCACATTTAATGCTCGATTTCATAAAGAAAACAGTTTTTTAATCAATATTCTTAAAACGTCAGCATTTTCAAACTTCCGATGGCGATCTTTAAAAACAATCATCCTTTTTTTAAAAACAAAGTCAATGCAACTTTTTGAGGCTTAGAAAGGTTAAAAGCAGAATATATGTGAGCTTGGGTATAACACTGATTTTTTTCGGATGAGTGTGTGAAAGGTAAATCACACTGTGTGTTTATCTCTCATATACCATCCACCCTCTTTAAGCTTTTCTTTATCGCCGACGCACGCTGAACATGTTTTATACAATTGAATTTTGATATCTAAACTGCCTTAACACTAACAACTTTTTTTGATCATTTAGTATATAGTTGAAAGTAGTTCGGCAAAAAATGTGTGGAAGTTGATCAAGACGGGTTTTTTTCTACTGAAGATCAAGCTTGGTTATTTTCGGACATCTTGGCTCATGTCTGCGATTTCGAGAGACTGGATTGTGAGGTCATTCCTGACTTAAAGTATTGAAGAATATGTTCCTTTCTAAACTGAAATGGACTATAGAACTGAGAATTGTATGAAGAATTGTAACTTGCTGCTGTGTTTTGATCTAGAGATGTCTGGGCATGGCGCCATAGCCCAGTCCCCTTAAAAAGCGGTCCTGAACCAACAAACGGCGAACTTCAAACGCGTTTATAAAGTCGAGAATACGGCCGATTTCAAAAGTTAACTTTTTAAACCTCCTTATTTTCCAAACATTTTAGTGGATAAAAAAATTTAGTGTTACAGGTACTTTAAACAAATTTCATTTTCATTACATTACTTTTTTTGAGTTTCTCTTTTAAAACTTTCAAAATTCTCTTCTTACACAAATAAATTTTAGTTTCAAAATCTGGACTTAGCAAATGATCAACATATATTATCTATTTCTACTTGTCAATTCTTCTTAAATCAATTATACTCAATACCTTAATAAAACAGAATAGCTGGCTGAACTCTTTGAACTATTGCTTTACATTATAGATTCTAAGAAATTCACTCATAAAAGATTGTTTGTATACAACACTGCTAAATATTCATAGATCCCAAAGCATCAAAATCTTGCAATTAATTTTCTGGCATAGAAAAAATTAATCTACAATTTTTACAATCATGTTATTAAGTTTATCAAGTTGCTTACGAATTGGGTGATCATAAAATAAAGTTGCCTATATATTAGATACAATAAAAGTTATTTTGCATCTATCTAACTGCCAAACTCGTTTCTAGGACTTTTCCGTTTGCTTTCGAAAAGGCCTGGGAACGAGATTGTTTCATTTTCCCACAGCAAATTATTTCCACAAAACTTCTTTCACTGCATCGAATGCTAAAAGTTATTTCGGTAGAAAAAAGGCACAATGGTTGTCTTATGGCCAACTCAACGTTCTCGTTGTATAAACCTAGTGCTCATGAATATTCGCTAAATGATTGATTGATTGGCCGGTTGAATGATTGATTGATTGATTTAAGCGCCCTCGACTGATGACCTTCATTCACCACGTACAACGTGCGTATACCCGTCATCCTGGCCCTGACCATATATTCCTATGTTATCTAAAGAAATGTTGAACTTAAGCCCGCTGTAGCCAACCTTCTTTTCACGAATTTGCATTAAAATTGTGCTAAATACACCTCATTCAAAATACCCGAAAGTAATCCCCCCTTCTTATCCCTGGCTCCCGCAACAAAAAGAGCACAATTATAACTTTTTTCTATGGCTCAGATTAAAATTGTATTTAGAATTAACTGAGGACGTAAGGTTATAGATTGCCAAAGTTAGACCGTACACCACCTTAACATTGAAAGCACAGATCAGTATGAAACATAATGTAGAGAATTAAGGGAATTCAATTTTTACTAACTGCCTACTACTAAAGGATAGTAGAGCACGTCACATTTTGTCATATCCCCCTGAACTTCCACCGGCGCCACACATAATACGTAACTTCTGAAAGGTGAACACGAAACCATCCTGAAAAAAACAAGTTAAACGGTCTTGATTGTCTGCCAGAGCTACGAGCAAAACATTTGAGACTTTTTTAAAGAAAGTATGAGCAACAGACGGACACATTGACAAATCAGGCTACACACTTCAGGATGTTTAAACTTCGGTATGTTTCCAGTAAGGTTCAAGGCCTATCTTTTGTATCGTTTACGAGACTAACAGAAACGACTGTGCCTTTTTAAGCCTTTTAGTCCCATTCTGTTACCAACATCAACTTGCAATCACACTACACATACAAAACCCTAGTCATCCCAGCTATCAGTGACCAAGACAATGCGTATTACAACAAACAAAAACCCATATTCTTCCACTTGTACAAGAAAGCAGTCTGGGACTGAAAGGACTTAAAAGGAACCGAGCTCTAACACCAAGAAATTTGTACCTCAAAAATTAACAAGAGCAAGAAACGGTCTTCCTTATGTAAGCCTTCCTTGAGGCGTCTTATGAGGAAAAGAGGTAGGCTTTATAGCCTCCGTTGCAGACGTCGTTTGTCGCTCCAGTCCCCCTCCCACAACTGGAACCACAAAAGACGTTCACAACGAAGGCTAGGAAAGACCCTCGCTACAAAACCATCAAGCATACCGTACAAAAGAAGCTTCGCTCGGCACACTGGAAGTACGTGGAAGATATCATTATTATTCCTTCAAGTGGTTATAACTCTTTTGGGGCGAATAAATGTTTAAGGGGGTTGTTCAAGCACTTTTTAAAACTGATATTAAAGGAGTACCACCACTTAAAGATCAGGGTAACTTAGTGTCTAACGCAGCTGGCAAGGCAACTGTTTTGACCAGTTAGACATAAAACGCTATTCAATTAAATCATATATAGAGGCGAAGTAAAACTACAAAAGTTTCCGAACGTTTTTCGGTTTAATACCATTATTAGGGATAAGGTTCCCGCCTATCGTTTGTGGTTTAATAGTTCAAAGATACTCCCATATGGGGAGTATAAACAGGAAGGCTTGTGATTTGTTTATCAAAGTCCGATTTGAGTACGGCAATCAGTAATGCTTCAAGGATTTTTCTGTTTAGAAGCACTTTCCAGGAGAAGGTATGTGTTCCATTGCTAAACCTTAGACACCTTGCTGGCACGCTCTGAATGACAGGGTTACCATGTTCACTCTTGCGTGTTTCAAGATTTCTCTTTGTTTTGCCAATGTATTTTGATGAACGGCAACAAGTCCCTTTGTGCATTAGATGTGATAGGTGATTGTTCTTGTCCTTTGTTTTAAAAATAGATTACACAAGTTCACAAACAATCATCTTATCTTCAAAATATTATGGCGAACCCAGAAGATCTGGCGATTCTGTTGTATCTGCAGTGAATGTGGTTCGGGATCTTGGAATGCTGCTTGACTCTCATATGAATTTCAACGCTCATATCAACAAACTTCGTAGCCAATCATTTTACTCAATACATAATATTAGACGCATTCGGAAGTATTTAACTTATGATGCTGCAAAAGCCCTTGTCATTGCTTTGTTCATAGGACGTTTGGACTACTGCAACAGTTTATTCTACGGATTGCCTGCTGTACAAATTAACAAATTCCAGCATATTCAAAATGCTGCAGCTCGACTGGTGTCCAACGTCCCACGCCATGCACATATATCACCTGTCCTAATTGAACTCCATTGGCTCCCCGTCAAGTACCGAATCGTTTTCAAGATCATTCTGCTGACCTACAATTCCCTTAATGGCAGTACACCTTCTTATATATCCGAATTAGTATCGCTTAAACAACAAGGCCGATACAATCTGTGATCCTGTTCTGAACACCTTGTTAAAGTACCCAGCGAGATTATGCGAAAAACAACGGGAGACAGAGCTTTTGCTACAGCTGCATCATTTGAATGGAACAAATTACCGAGTTTTTTAAGAAATGAAGTCATAAACAAAAATACTTAATACTTGTCGAAAGGCTTTGATAAGGTTCCTCACAATAGACTTCTCTTCAAGTTGGAGAGCTATAGCATCTTGGACGATGTTCTCTTGTGGATCAGGGCCTTCTTAAAAAATCGGCGATAGTATGTAGTTGTAGACTGTGAGAGATCAGATTTCACACCATTCTTATTCGGTGTCCCTCAGGGCTCCGTGGTAGGACCAGTATTCTACCTTGCGTACAATAATGACCTCTCTAAAAACATAAGGTCAAAGGTCCGTCTATTTGCTGATGATACCTTCCTCTATATGACATCGCAGTGAGGAAAACTGTGAACAGCTGCAAGAGGATCTCAACACTATGCAGAAAGGGGAGGGAGTTTGGAAGATCGTTTTCAACAACACCAAATGCGAAGTGCTGCAGATTTCCAAGTCAAAAAGCCCAACCTAGCATAGATACAACAACCAAAGTATCTCGGCATCTCACATGATTTCAAGTAAAATCGACACATCGATTTGGCCACTGCTAAGGCAAACCTGACACTTGCCTTACTCAAAAGGAACTTATGGATAAGCTCACCACCCTTTAAAGCGATAACTTACGAAGGCCTTATCTACCAAAGGTTGGAGTACTGTTCGAGTGTCTGGGATCCGCGCCCAGGAGTTGAGAACAACGCGATATGCGATTGAAATGGTACAACACCGCGCAGCTTGTTTGTGTCTACGAAGGTACAGAGGAACAGACAGTATCACGAAGACATCCTTGAAGAACTGGGTTGGCGAATTCTGGAGCAACGCTGCGTGGACTGCCGCCTTACGGCCCTATACAACATCACACGGGGGCTCCTCTTGGTGGACACTCGTGAACTTCTACCCCGGTCACTTGCAAGACACGTCACACTCATATTGAAAGCTGTGTTCCACTCAAAACTAGCACAACTTCCGAGCGCCTATCATTCTTCGCTAGAATTGTAACACAATGGAACAATCTAACCGCCTCTATATTTCATGAAAAAAGTAATCTTTAACCTTTCAAAATCAAAATCAGTCATATTACCGTCTTCGTCTAAATATGCTTATCTGTGAGGGGTAGTTTGTACACGGTAAATAAATAAACAAATAAAAAGTCATTTGGTAGTAAGGACTTGAACCGAACAAACAAAGCGAACTAACAAAGACGAAACGAAAAATTCCTAAACTATAGACACTATGGGCCCTAGTAGGGTGAGTTAACCAATACAACTGGAATCGTTAGGGTTAAATAATCGAGAATCAATGTTAAGCTTACAGTACAACATCCACACTTAACACGCAGTTCCAAATATGTGTGTTTCACGATGCAGTTTAAAGATTACAGCGTACAAGTGGATGAACTCAAGTGTAATCGAAAGCAAAATCGTCGTTTGCAGGACTCGAGTCTTAGAACTAAGCATACGGGCATAGGTACTGGAAGTAAGAGGACGAAGTGTCGTTTTTAAAGAGGTCCTTGAGATTGCTCAATTCTTCAGTACCCTTTTAAAGATGCAATTATGTATTTTGTCGTCTTAACAATTGTTATTAATCGAGAATTTCTCAGCATATGTACTCAAAACTCCTTAGTCGCATAAAATTCCAATAACTTCGAGGTTGTCGAGAATTATTGGCTGTATCTTGCAAGAAAACATTTCGTAACTCTGACTGGTCTTAGCTAATTTGTTGCAAAAATTCAACAAGGGCTCATGGTTAACTTAGTGAGATTGTTCAGCTGTCGAGTCTCTCGATGTGAGTCAATGAGGACCGAGACGTTTCGACTGCTTATTGCTAGTCTTCTTCTGGCGATGCGTAGACTGTCATCTTCTGAGGTCGTCGTTTTTTACATCCAACGGTTCGTTTTAGATAGAGACCCCATCCCAGCTTTGTACCCAGGCTTTGGAAGCGTTGCGTTGAGACATCTTTATCATATTGGATTGTTCGTTAATGGCTTACTACAACATCTCAGTAGCCAAAAGCCTTCCCTCCGCTTCACTATAGAGACAGAACACAACAATACCATCGCGTTCTTAGACACACAGGCCCACAGGGAGCCCAACGGTCGCCTTACCACTACGGTACACCGGAAACCCACGCACGCCGACGAATGCGTAGCGTACGACTCCCACCACCCGACATCAGTCAAAAAAGGTGTTGTAAGGTGCCTACAGGACAGAACGATGCAAATTGTCACCAAATCCAGGTATCTGAAAACAACAGATTTCTAACGCTCTTATTTATAATTGATACCCAGTTTCTTTCTTGCAGCGAGTCACAAGGTAGCCGAACATATATAAATGAAAAAATTTGAAAATTCTGACAACAAGTGAGTCCAAATCTGTTTCAAAGAATCTGTACAACAAGTGAGTCCAAATCTGTTTCAAAGAATCTGTACAACATCCTAGCAACATCAACAGGGGCAGCCTGGGCAAGACTCGGGGATCAGCGGTAGCCGAACATATATAAATGACAAAATTTGAAAATTCTGACAACAAGTGAGTCCAAATCTGTTTCAAAGAATCTGTACACCATCCTAGCAACATCAACAGGGGCAGCAGCATTGAGATATCCAAGGCTTGGCTTTCGACGGTGCTCAAACATCAAACCCGTAGCAGCTATTTTCAAGACACCACGCACATTTCACAACGCGCCGATTCGACGCCTATTTAGGTAAACAAGATTAGTAAGTAGTCGAAAGGTCGCGATCCTCAACGACTCATATCGTGAGACAACTGAACAAGTGCACTAAGAACATGTTTTTTATAAGAACAAATCTATAAGAACACCAGCGCTGAAATTATTCACAAATTTTAATAGAACAATCTGGCTGAAATTTTGATCAAGAAGTTTTAAGAACTTTTCTATAGCTGTGCTTGTGATTTACTGACAAAAAAACGGTTGTTTGGCCAATCCAGCACGTGTATCATTTTGCTTATTTTATAATAGAAAATAATAGAAAGTAACTAAGATCAAATTACGAACAATTAAAGGCTGAAATCGCCAAAAAAAGTTTAAGAACAGCCCATCATCAGCCAAAAGTTACTGGTTCTTTAATTTAAAGAAAGGGTGTGTCTTCATCCACGATGTTTCAGTTTATTGACTTTTGATTAAGTATATGTACCTGTGTCCCCTAGGATACAAAAAAAGAAATGACTAGCAGAAACCCAACATACCATAACAAGAGATGGGAAATCACTCCAGAAACTATAGTTCGGGATAAGCTCCTTTCCAGTAGCCCCTTTATGGTATTTGTTGAACAGGATACCACTGACCAGATACACAGCCACAACGCTAAAAAAGCTGAAAAAAGTAGCAACTTAGTAGCAGCCTGGTTCATAATTAAAACTGAACAAAAATATCAACTTTCGAGAAATTTCAGGTTTTCCAGATGATGTAAAAATCCTGTATATCATCGACATCAGCGCAGCTCATCATCAAAGTGATACTTACACAATGACTAAGATGCTTCCATTACTCAAGCCAGCTGCGCACACACCAGGACACGCACACTTATGAGTCAAAACAGTTTCCTAGGTAATAATATAATAAATTAGTCAACTGCACAAATAGCAGCTAGCTAGGGCATGCATACTAAACACTTTTAGGCATTGTCTCCTTGAGCAATGTGTTTCTAAAGCGATGGTTATGGTGTTGAAAATGTCTTGGAACTCCTGTCTTAAAGAGTTTAGATATGTTTGCTGGCGAATTGATATTCCTGTGTTTTGCCTGCCAAAATGATGTGGTTTGGTTTCTGTATCTTCTCTTGAAGTTGCTTTCTGCAAGCCCGAAGCATGTATACTGTATCAGATGTGTTATTTTAATATCATTAAGTATAGACAAGCAGGACTAGTTTTAGAAACAGTAGGTAGGATACAATATTTACCTCCGAAATAGTAGATAATGACACCCAAACAAAAAGGCGGGTGAAAGTAGTTGCTTCGCGCCCATTTCAGATTGCGATACTGAAAAAGTTTGCTATAAAAACACAAGATATTTAAAACAACCTAAAGAATTTCTCTGTTTATGACATTTTGTAGTTTACGAACTGTCAAAACACGTTTGTTATGTATGTAAGCCTGCTCAGACATGAGTCTCGCCAAGCTTAGTGGTTCAACTAAAAAGGTGCATGCTTTTTTTCCTTACAAATCTTTCGTATTTTTTAAAGGAAATTTCCATACATCAGTTGCCTTGCTGATATACACTAAAACCAATTATTCTATTTCAATTTCAGTGGATAGCAGCTTAATGAATATTGACCTCACGCCTTCGGCGATCAGTAGATATTCTGCCATTAGCACTATCCACCTCAATTGAAATAGAACAAGTGACTCTGTAAAAGCAAAATCTCTTCGCTTAACCTCTAGGGACGTTGAACTTTTTCCTTTTGAACATCATAAACATTCTTTTTATCTGTCAATATTTTATTTTGACCTGATGATGGTTTCATGAGGACACCGCATTGTCCGATGTTTCTACGCGTGATTTTCATTGTCAAATCGACAACACTTACATATCTGATCAGTAATGTTTTTGGGTTTTTTTGAAAGAGATGTTGCAGCTGTTTCACACCTATCCAGTTAACTTACAAACGTAGTTTGGTCACTTGAAGCAACTTGAGAAACTGAAGGCACATCTTGCTTCTTTGCACAACTTAACCTGATTTTCACTTGACTAATAAAATAAACAATAAAACAATATAAATAACAATCCTCCAAACGTAAAACACAGGTTAACACTGTAGGCAGCTATTGCCTTTCAATGCATTTATACACCGCAATCTAAGCAAAAACAGTAATTCAAACAAATCATTCAAGGTTTATTCAGTGCTGAAATTTGCTGATAAACTATTCTATAAGAAATATAACAAATCTGTAACAACTTAAAATTTGTAACATCCACTTAATCAATGTTATTTTCTTAAACACGTGCTCATTCCAAAGTAAAAAGAACCCTTTACCCTTTCAAACCCAAATAAATTTGCAAATTCTCCAAAGTAGAACCAATGTTACTGTGTTACCATAATGATATGATGACAATTTTGCTTTGAGTTTAACAAGTACTTAAGGAGAAGATGTTGATAAGCCAGCCAGGTACATCAATAAGAGGGTTAAGCAATTGCAAAAAAGGAGTTAATGCTGATTTTTCTTGGGAGGTGGATTCTTTTCAATAACATACCTTTGATCTTTACTACTTGTTGTACCCTTGTAGGTAAGAACACATGCTGCATTTTCTAACTCAAAATCTGCAGATGATTGTTTTCCCAATCGAGAATACCAAGTACGCTCATCATTTACCCCAATCAGTTGAGTTGACTGGCACACCTTAAAAATCAAAACTTTACCACTTGTTATACATACTTAACAAGAATGTAACAACCTTAAAGATATCATACTTATAAGCTGCCCATCCCTTCCCAAAGCTACTGGCTTATATAACAATTAATCATTAAATAAATTTATCCTATTTAATAAACTGTTCAAGCTGGACCTGTGCACAGTCATGCTGATGAACCAGTGAGTTAAAAAGGAAGCTTTAAGTATGAATGCCTTTTTTATTAGTATAAGTGATTACATGGCTTTGAGTTCAAATTGGACATAATTTGCACGAGTGGGTTTTTTGAAAAGTATCAAATCTTTTTGAAAAACATTTAAAGTGCAAATCATTTCCAATTGATTTTTAAGAAAGTCATGTGATTATTTTTCATTAAAATATACAACAAATTTACAGAGCAAGTATAGAAACGAAGTATTCCTAGTCTGTATAGAAGGAACCAGCATCGAGTATTAACAAAGGTTAATTGTAGTCATAATCATAGTCATCACAAACATAAGTCTACGTTGTAGCAGTAACCCTAATCATATATTTGTAATCGTATTTGCAGTAGTTGTAGCCATCGCAGTCGTAGTAATCTTAGTAGTCTTCCCAGTCCTCTACTTCAAGTAGTCACAATCTTAGTCAAAATCGCAATGGTTGTAATTGTAGCCATTGTAGTGCAACCATAGTTGTCGCAGTCCTAGTCGAAATTCAAGTCGTAATCACAGTAGTTACTGCAGTTAAAGTTAGTCCTCGTTGTGGTCCTCTCCAAGTCAAAGTCGTAATCTTAGTCATGGTTGATGTCGTAGTCCCATTGAAGTTGAAGTTGTAGTCACAATCATAGTAAATTCACTGCAAAAAAGGTAATTTAGTGCAATTTACTCTACAATAACTCTCACAAAAACAGAACTGCTCTCAATCAATCAGAATAGAGAAATTTTGTTTAATGCATTATTTGTAATAAAACACTGAAGCCCTCATTAGCTCACTGATCACACCTTTTGAACCAGTCACTGACTGTAGTAGGTTTGGAGTGAGTTTGTTTATGAACCAAATCTTTGTGTCAGGCAGCAATGCAAACAGTGAAATAATCTAAGTTACTGAATACTTTGCAAAATGTGCATCCTAGTTAGATTATGCAACTGAAAAAAGGTGGTTTTCAACGTCCGCTAGTTAGGGTCAATTACTTTGTTTTTGTCGATAGGTATGACAGATCATCATCGTCATTTTATTTAAGGTCAGAAGTTTCTCCCTTTTTCAAGGGGTCACTGACTCTCCCTCCAAGACCTATCGCAACCTCTCCACATAACTCGATCACTTGCGTCCTCAAAGCTCAAACTAAACCTACAGCATTCTCTCTCCATTATTTTCCGACTTATCTTCGGTCCCTTTCCTCTTCTACCTTCAATCTCAAATTTCAGTATCTGTTTCACACACGCATCATCACCCTTTCTCAATACATGACCAGACCATCTCAAACTTCCTTGTCTAACAACTTCAACAACTGTCTCCTTCGGTCCTAATCTTTCCATCAACTCTCTTGCGTTTATTCTATTAGCCAACTTCACACCGAATATGCCCTGTGGATTCTTCCTTTAAGATTCCAAGTGTACCTTTTCTCACACAACATAGAAGACATAGTATTAACTAAATGCCTTCCATCCCAGAACTACTCTCCTTGTCACGGTCAGTTCACTACCCCCACCTTCATTCATGGTGTCTTCCAAATAACAGAAATTATCAACTATCTTTCGCTCGCTAAGGATGTCATCCGTTAGTGGGTCCTGTTCCTCGTTTTCAGCAATTCGTCTGGTACAAACTATACATATAAATTTTCAACTCATCTTATCTGCCACTCTCTTCACCTTAGCACAGCATGCATGAATCCATTTCTCACAAATCTTACACCGAATACAGTTGGACTTAGCTCTTTTACCAATAACACTTTCGCTCCAACTGACGTACCTTTTCTAACTCCACACTCCAAAATCGTTGTTTTCCGAAGGTTCACCTTCAACCCCATCCTTTCAAAAGCTGGTTATTAACGAGTAAGTCTTCCAGCTCTCCATTGTTTTTGCCATTAGCACTAAATCGTCCGCATACAACAGTTCATACAAGGCAACTTTTCTCCCCTTTTCAGAAAGCACATCTAAGACGGTTGCAAACAAGAGTTGTGAAAGTACTAACCCTCAAAGAGCGCCAACATTACTGTCAAACTCTTCTGTGTAGCCTGCACTATCGTCTTTGCATCCTTGTACAAGTTCTTGACTACTCGAATTAAGCCCTCACGCACATTCCTCTTCCGCAGTGCCCATTCAATGACTTTTCTTGGAACCCGATCAAACGCTTTCTCCAAGTCAACAAAGCACATGAATAACTTTTTCATTCCAATGAAGCACTCTTGCAACCTCCTTACAATGAATATATATCGTCCACTGTCCTTTTACCCAGCGTGAAACAAACTGCACTTTATCAATTTTCACGATAATCCTCGACTTCCTCTCCAAATAATCTTTCCAAGGCTTTCATACCATGCTCCAGCTGCTTAACTCTATAACACTACCTTTATTCTTATAAATAGGAACAACTGTACTCATCGTCCAGTCCTGTGGCATATCATCTCCACTTAGGATTCCATTTGCTATCTCCAGAATTGCTTGCTTGCCAAGATATGAAGCATCTAGGAGCTCTTTGATGATTCCAGTTGGTCAACCTGCCTTATCATTCTTCATACTTCCCAAAGCTTTTGATACGTCCTCAATAGTAAATTCCTCAACTGGACATTCAAACTTATCAGCATCCACAAAACCATCTCACTGATTCTTCTCATTCGTAATAGCTTTCATATTTTTTTCCGTAATCTTTCTCGACCATCCTTTGCGATTAAATTTTCCATCCTTATCTTTTAAACAATTAACACCTGTAATGTCACGAGAGTCTTCTTCATCATTATCAGTTTACTAAACATCATATTCCTGTTATTTCCATGTCATCTAGTTCCCTTTCTGCTTCCCTCTTCATTGCATTAGCTACTGTTTTCTTGGTCATTTTCTTATCTCTGGTATAGCGTGATTTTTGTTCATCTGATGGCTGTTTGTTCTACTTTTTAAAACTCTCCTTCTTTTTTGCAATAGCATCCTGAACATCTTGATTCCACCACCAAGTTTCAGCATGCTGAGGCTTACCCTTACTTACTTACCCTTACTCCACACACCTCTTCTGCAGATTTGTTTAGGTCAGTCCCTGTATTTACACCACACATCCTGTTCATCACTTTGGCTGTACAAGGCATCCATTCTGTCCATGAACTTCTCCTTCACCTAATCATCACCCAGTTTCCAGATTTTTGCACGCCTCCACTGAAGTTGCCTTTGTCTTCTTTTCCTCCCCAGCTTGTTCAAATCCGTCACAATCAGGCTATGTTGTAGTTCTCCTGGAATCACATTCACATTTTACGCCAATCCTTTTGAACTAACACAAAATCTTTTACTCTCTCCACGCCAGCTGCTCTGAAAGTGGTTTCTTTGCCTTTTTAAACCAAGAGTTCATCGCAGCTCAAGAGCTTCTTCAGCACAAAAGTCTTACAACCTTCTGCCACCATCGCTCCTTGTACCAAAACCACCATGAATTCCTTCGAAACCATCTGCATGAGGTCCCACATAACACATAAAGTCACCAGCCACAGTTAAGAATTCATTTGGTCCAGCAAGTTCTGTCTTTTCAACGATCTTTGCATAGAACGCGTTCACTCCGTCTAATGTTTGGGAGCATAACCACTGACAATGCAGGTCAGCTGCTTTCTATGTATCACAACGATCATCTAAGTCTCTCATCAACTCTTCTGACTTCCTCTACATCATCACACAAGTCCTCTTTTAACAAGATCCCAACACCAGATGTTGCATCACCCCCTGACCAGACAAATTTGTACCTACTTCCTTTAGGCCCCACAAATCTCGCACCATCTCCTTTCCAACTTGTCTCTTGAATACAACATATAAAAACCCTCCTTTTCACTAACTCCATCACCACTTCTATTCGTCTACCAATCATTGTACTTACATTCCATGTTGCGAACCTCAGATCCGAGTGACCATCAGGTTTTTCATGTAATGTCTGTCATAATGAAGATCAAATCTTCTCACGCTTCTCTGAGGGTTTGTACCTTTCTGTTTTTTGTAAGCTGGTACCACCCACGGCAAATTTTGGACTGATTGCTGCCCGTGCTTGTCATTAACCGTAATCATTAAAGGCTTGGAGTATTTTCTTTTTGTAGCCGCATGCCCTTGCTGACGCCAAATATCACATGTGGGCCTAGCCTCTTAACAGAGACATAACCTGCAAGGTAGCAGGTGGAACTATTTAACCCATAGGTGGGACCCTAACAGGTGCTACCACTCTGGGAAAGAGTACGTGGACCTGGGAGCAATGGTAATTAAGGGGTAGTTCCACATTCCCAACAACTTCAGATCTCCCAATCTGGAGCCTCGCAATCAGTTGCATTTAAAGGTCATGCGCAGTACCAACATGTCCAGAAACACAGAAAAAGACTTTCTTTTTCATGGCTAGACTACAGAATTAGACTTTATTTTTCAGCCATTCCTAGTAGTCCAGGGTCAGAAAATTCTGCTAGCCCCTGAAACATCGGAGATAAGGCTACAAAAGAACTTGGGTACATTGAAATTATTTTGTGAAAAACAGAAACAAAGCTGTGAAAAACACACTCCACCTTGAAAGTGCATAGTGATTGGATGAAACAATTTTCTTGTGGGCGAGAAATTGTATAGGGATTCTTTCTTGTTTAATTTCATAGTTTCATCTTTCAAAATGTAGTTGTTCACTCAGTTAGTGTGCTAACCACTGCACACGAGATAATCAAATCACCTGTTTGGGTACTACAAATTGGGGTGTTCCAACACTATTCAGGCAATTCTCCAAAATCAGTTCCTGGTTTTCTAACTGGTTTTGCAATGGAAAACTATAACACTATTCTTGTTTATCACTACTGAGCTAATAATAGTTTATGTATCAAATGTACTTACAGCAGTATCACTTTTGCAGTAATTATTCGTACTTTTATCATCATGAATTTCAAAAGAGTTACAAGGATTCCACTCATATTTTGCTTGTGTTGAACCAGGTACTGGGTCCATGTGAAACCTGAATCATATTAGTTAGTGTCTTAAATATTCGTACTTTTAATGCAACCAGTTAAAGTTATACTAACTAAAGAAAAGCTATGCTCAGAGTTAATTTGACTTTTTCCTGACAATCATTATGAGATAAATGTTGAACCAATCAAAGCATATTTTTTATACTCCACAAGATCAAGAGCTTATTAGTAATTGTTTTTGTGAACTCTGAAAGAAAGGAATTTAGGGTGTACAACTCTTACTATGGTCTTGATGCACCACTGTATATTAGTGCATTTCTTGTGTTGCTATTTTAAGAACATACAATCATGTGATTAGTGACATTGCTTCCAGCTGGCTCTGAGAGCAAAAACAGTCTAAACTGCCAACCTTGAAGTCTGATCTGGCTACAGGGCAACTTACTCAGCCAATACATCAACTGCTATATTAAAGCATAGTTTCATTCTGCTTTGTTTCCACTTGAACTTTTGTTCTGACTTTTGATGTAAATATTTATCACATACTTAGGTTGATATTTACATAGTAGATCAGTGAAGTATAGAGCGTATCAGCCACCCATATCAATCACATGTGGTGATAGCAAAAACAGCCAATCAGAACACATAATCACCATACCATCACGTGTGATTGATAAGAAACTTTTCCTGCGATTGAAAGAACTTGTCAATCTAATATTTTGGTCCACTGTGGAAACTATGTTTACTTCTCACTAAGTATGTGATAAAAAGAATATAACATGGCCATTTGGAGATACGAATTTTATCTTCCAATGTAATATTTTATCTTCCATGAGATATTTTTTCAACACTTGAAGATAAAATTTGTATCTCCACGTGGCCATGTAGTATCCTCTATTTAGCATTCAAAACCAATCTAAGAATGATCTGAATTGGCATGCTTCTACTTCTGGATAGGTTAAAAATTGTGCAAATCAGCTGGTCTGTAACTCTAGTTTCACAACTTTTGTAGTTTCACAATGTATGCCAAGTCTATTTGGATGGTCAGTAACAAAACTATTTATTACTGTCTAATACCTAAAAAACTACCAACAACTATAAGAGAAACTGTTTTTTATTAATGTTTACTACCACCAGAGTGACAATATCAAGAAATGGCAAAAAAAAACAAAAGAAATAAACTCAAAATCAGTTGACCTAAGAGCTGAGCTTTTAAATTGATGTGGTACACATATATTGGGTTCCAATTTTCATTGGATTGTTTTATGCTCTCTTCACAGTTGTTTATATATTTGTTTGTTAAAGTCTTAATTGAACACAGATTTAATTGTCTTAGAGAGAGGTCTAAGGTTGATTAGGATTTATTAAATCCACATATAATATAAAACATGTTTATTAATCTTTATCATCAATTTTAAAAAATCTATTTGGTACAGGGTTGTACAACAGCTTGTAACAATCACTGTGGGCCTGAAAGTTACAAACAGCTTTAAAACATTACAGCTTTAAATCCATGACATATTGTTACATTGCACTTTGGGCAAATGGTTTACTGACAGGGGGAGGGCCTAACAGAGGTTTGTATTGTTTTATACCCCAAAAAAACCTAGACTTCTGAATTTGTCTACCCAAATAAATCCCTAACCTTTTTAGCATATTTGAGATGAAGAAAAACACAATAACCAAAAAATTCTTGCATTTTTTCCTAGCAACTTTTATAAGCCCAAAATATCCTTCAGACTCCCTCCTGCCCCCCCCCCCCCCATCCCCTCAACAAAGTAAAATCCTTCCCCTCCT
>JAOBAT010123409.1:0-13188 GCA_026413305.1 Hydrozoanthus tunicans
TAGCCAACTCGGCGCTACGCGCCTCGTCGGCTATTTACCATCTCATATCCAACAAGCGCGAATGGAATAATTGTTAATTAACCCTAGAACGCATGAAGTTTCTAATGTCGATGATCATCATTTCTACAACACGAGAGCATCAGCAAATAAGAACATGTACTGCCAATACTCTCGTCTAAATATTCAATACAAGTCATTCTCTCGAGTTAGATTGTGGAATTCCGTACCCCTAAACACTAAATCACTTTCAAAAAAGTATTTAAAAAAGAAAATAAAAATACAACTATTACAATATTTGACAAATAGAAAAAGCTACGGGGAGCCTGAAAAGTTAATCAATGCCTTCTCATGATACCTTTGTTAGTTATTTGATAGATTTTTTCTTTTTTTTTCGTTTGACATAGCTAAAGATTCTTTATGTAATTTAATTACCCAGTAAGAAGTATTCACTTAACAGTACCAGTATATTTCTATTTTTTATTTTATATATGTACTTACTTGATTTTATTTATTTATTTTCTATAACTCCATCTGCCTAGACTAGCACAGTTATGCTATTTGCAGATGGAGTCTACAAAACATTAAGTAATTTTCAACTTGTAATAACAAAATACAGTTAAAGTGAAAGCAAAAAAGTTACACAAAAGCATGAAGTGGAGTGGAAGGGGGGGGGGGGGGTTCAATCGAATCCCCCCTGTCTAACTTCAATGTATGCAACCAATTGCCATGAAACTTGGTACTGGTAATAAGTGTCATGTCAATTTCGAATTAAGTGTTGTCATGTTGTCACTTCTTGGTTTTCGTGGCAACCGTAGCACAGAAACAACACTTCCAAGTGTAAAATCGCTTTTCTCCGAGGATATGCATCTAATCGATGTAAAATCGATGTAAAAACGGTACGTTGTAACTGATATATAGAAGTGTTTACTTGTCCTTCAACTAATTTAAGTCACGTTATCTCTTATTGGTTTCCATGGTAACGACGGTAAAACTGTTGACATCAAAATGTTGCAAACGGTTGAGATTAATGACATTTCGCTTAGCAAGGCAGTTGCACATGATGCGATGCAGTTTCTATCGCATGCAATATTGATCGCATGGATCAAACATGTTTGATTTCCTTAAAAGTGAGTGCACCTTGTCGGAGGTTATTGCATCTTCTCACAAACGTGTGCGGTAAATGTGCGACAACGATTTCGATTGCAGGCGACGAAAATTGCATGCTATCGCACAAGTGTGCGTTGGGCTTTAGCAAACGGAGAGACCACGAAGAAAAATTATTTTGCCTTGAAAATGCAAATAAATAGTGTGGCGTAATGGCATATTAAAGTTTGGACTATCAGAATAAAGTGATTTGAAACCTGAGGCTTGAACTAAGGGATTTTTGTAACACGACTAACAGACCATCTTAAATGGCAATTCGCCACGCAAAACAAGCACATACATAAGCACGCACATTTTCTTGAATAATTTATGAGCTATACTTTGTATAGGAAATGGCATTGGGTCGAGTAGAACTAAGGATTAATTTAACGACTGTTTTCACTTTAAATTTCCAAAATTGCTCGAGTTGCTTTGCGAGTGTAATTTTGAAAAAATCTTGAAAACAAGTTTTTACCAGGAACCAGGCAATTACATGTTTATGACAGCATGGTGAGCAAAATTCTTCATTCTCCGCGGAATCCCACGAGAAAGCGTTGTATACTTAACTCATTTATCCTAAGTTTCTTCAAAATGGTTGACCATGTAATCAAATCTTTGTAATCTCTGAAAACCGTCGGAAATCTTTGGAAGAGGTTTGAAATCGTTTCCAAGGCACCTTTATAAATTTTCACAAACTTTTCGGAGGTATTCGGAAACATTCGGAAATTTTCCCAATTCTTCAGAAAAGTTTCTAAGGCATTTTGGAGACATTTTTAAATTCGGCAATTTTCCCGAGTAAATCGACCAGCGACCAAAGTAATTTTGCCCTGAATTAAGAAACTACCGCTGCGGTTATCCAATTAGCTTGAAGAGATTTTGCCCTCAAGTTTATAAACAAAATAACAACCAGGGTACAAAATTATGTTTGCACTTAATAGGAAAATAATTGTTCATTAGAACAGTATCACTCTTGTCTTCTTCTAAGATTCTCTTATCAAACATTTGGCACGTTAGTTCGGAATCTAACAAGCTTAAATAAAGTATAACTAACCAGATATGTACAAGAGACGTCAGTACGTACATAACACTTGTTCACTGATAGCAAGACCTTAGAACATCATCTCACTCGTTCGAGGAGTTGAAGAACTGAGCAATCGTGCTGAGGTTCATATAACAAAACAGACGTCCAAGTGAAGACCGAGCGACTAGATTAAAAAGTTATTTCTTAAAAGATTGTCTATTCTAGAAATTTGAAAAATAAAACGATCGCGAAATACGATAGAGCGGTAAAAGAGAAAAGGAAGCCCATAATGCCCGCTGAGTGACAAAATATGCCTGTCTCCCCCGCAGCCAATAAGATTGCATGATCCTGTCTTATGTGGCTGTTTAGTAAAGAACACGATTACCAACAAAGAGTAAGGTATCTACTGTTCAAGAGAGTTTTTAAATTATTCAATTGTTGTGGAGGAAAACGCAGCGCAAATTTGAAAACTGAGGAGGTGCCTTGCCTCAAGGAAATGGTTTTAAAGAGCATAGAAACAATTTTCTATCTTGCTTTCGCCAGTCCCCTAAAAGATGTAAGAGGGCATCATCAGTTTTCTTGTTGAAAATCGATAGTAAGTTGCCTGATAAACAGTAAGCGGTTTTATCTAAGTATAGTTAGTGAGAACAAAAACAACGTTCAACGGAAATGTTAGGACTTCTCTTTACCAGTTACCTGCTGGGAGCGGCTTGAAGAGAAAGTGGCTATCGGCATAACGAACGGGGGGGGGGGAAGTGTACGCCTTATATTGAAGTAATTATAATAGGTATGACCGTCGTATTTTATAATAAATGCAAACTTTACATACGTACTTTAAGGGTGGAAAATTTTAAGCCTTGGTATTTTTGTAGAGTTTTTTTGCGCTTTTTTTGACCTTCATCCCTACACTTTCGACCCCGCAGTACCACCCCGGAGGAACTTTAATTTATTTTAGTAAAGCGTTTGATAACATCAACCACCAGACCTTACTTGTAAAGCTGAAATAATTAGAAGACAATGCTGGAGCTTTTTTTTGTAAGACTTCTCCTGTTCAAGCAATACATCACGACCATTAGCTTAAATCTATGTAAGTAACGACTGCAGCATTAAATCATATGTGGTTTTAATGGTAATGACTTCGTTCTTTGACTCGGGTATACGAGAGCTTAATGAAGGCCTCAGTTGGCACAGTGAAAAACATTTTTTTTGTTTCTTTGTTATTTTAATTTTGTTTTACAACATTTTGACTTAAGGAGTCACGGAAGAACAGGCAATATGATACGAGGTCCCCCTCGAGGCCTGTCATCCGAGAAGCTGCGAAGGTTTAACCGTTTCCAGATGTTAGGGCAAAGGCAGTACCTTCTCCTCAGTTATTCTAAGACCCTGAGTGAAGATGCGGCAGCAGTAATCGAACTCGGATTTCCCGCACAACGAACTGGCGCCTTACCAACTGGGCTAACCTGGCGGCCTTTGCATCCAAATCCTGAGGTCCTCGGTTCGATCCCCTGCCAGTGACCTTCTCTCCCGCTAAATGACATTCAGCTCTCCATCGTTCTTGGGTCGGTAAAATGAATACCAGCATACATGGACCGCTTTGAAGGGGCTGCTAACTGCGCCTATATAGATTATGCACTCGGTCTGCTGGGGTAACTGATTGTTATAAAGCGCTTTGAACATTTTCACATGGAAAGGCGCTACATGAAATGCACCACTTTTTAATTTACACATTGTAGCCTGGTGTTGCAGCAATCATGGAGACTTGCTTCTTAATTCTGAAAAAAACAAAGTTCTATGTTTTTGGTTTTAAGAAAATGTTCCCATGAACAGAGATTCCTACACTATAATTTCTTAGCGGAGCAATGAGAACTGAGGACTATGTCAAACACCTTTGCCTGTCAGAATGAGATCAGGATCATCGATTAACACTGAAATATGACTTGCACGGCGTTACAAAGATGTGTCAGATACGATTGTTATAAGACAAAGTTGTTTTGTCAAAAACTCGTTGGAGCAGATCTTTGTTTTGGAGTACATTTGGGTTATTTTCAAGGTAGTTAGGTTTGGTCTGTTGCTCAGAAAAAAAAATCATTTTTTCAATTTGTAGTTTTATGCAGTGTAAAATGTGTAACAAATCCAACTTTGAAGCAGATCAAATGAAAACGATCGATTTTTGCAGGAATTAGAAAGCAACAAGTGATTTGTTTACAAGAAAGCATACATTGAAATTTGACAAAACCATATAAAAGTTCAGATATCTCGTTTTGACTCTTTTGTTGCTTTAAAATTAGAATTTCACAAATGGATGATTTTTGATAAAGAGAGTCAAAATACAGTTATAGCGGAAACGAAACTCGTCGTTGAGTCTGCAAGCTGTCTGAATTTGATATGATGGCGTTCCAAAATCGTGCCTCTAGTCAGAATTCCGAGGAGATATACGAGAATACAACAAGCGATACGGACTCAACCAACGCTCGTAAAGAGTCGAACTACTCAGAACTCCAGATTATAAACGAGAATGTTTACATGCAGCTTCAACTACCGACAGAGATTAAAATCGTCACAGGACCACAAAACAAACGTGCAAAACCTGCCCTTCCAACTCGAGCTTCACCTACTAAAATACTACATATGACTACACAAGACAAAAATGCCGAAGTCACCGAGAAAGGTTCTTCAAATCTCTTCATCGGATTTCCGAGATTTTGCGTATGCAATCGGATGGCTTGTGTATTTCTTGTCTTGCTATCTGTTTTGCTTTTTGTCTTCTTTTTGGTTATTGTTTTACTAACCTCGGGGGCAATCGGACGTCAACAAGATCAGGAAAACAAAATGTTACATGGTAAGTTTTGGACATTTTCTTAATAAGAACTAAAAATTGAGAGAACCAATACATCCATTTAAGGTAGGACTTCAGTCAAGAGTCATTTTCTGACAACCTTTAACAATTTTTTTTTTGCTGGTATCTCAATTCTAAGTTTAAAAATTTGAGAAATTCAATCATACGGTCGCAGATTGAATGAAAAGAAAGAAACTTGAATACTTTCAGATTTTTTTGGATTAGTATTGAAAAAGTTGATAGCTTTTGTAGTTGGTTGTTGTAAAAAGACATTTGAATTTTAGTGATTTGTAGAGAAGTTGAAGAATATATTTTGAAACTAGTATTTGACAGAAAAATGCATTTGCACATGGTCAGGAAGAGCGATTTCTTCAAAACTTTCCTTCTTCAAGCATCCTTGTCAACTGTTTTTCATTATCCCCAAAATTTAACTATAGTCCCCCTTAAACTGCAATAATTGGTAAATTAAAATATAGCTACGTCAAAAAAAAAAGAATAGAGTTAAAGTACGAAGTAAAAGAATTTGGTTCAATATGAACTTAGAGCTTTGTATACACAACTATAATTACAACCTATGGTTTTATTAGTTTATATTTTTACGTGCGTGTTTGTGTAGAGTTAAAAACCAGTTCACACCGGTCTAATAAACCTGTTTTTTTCCTATACCAGGCCGGAACTATGTTTATCGATCGATTCGAATTATCTTGAACTGTTTGCTGACGGTAACTAGCAAATAGTTGTTTTTCTTTGCTTGTTGAACAGAACTTTTGTTACTATATTTTTCTAAGACAAAGAGTCTGTCAAAGAAGTTGTTTCTACTCAAGCAGATTATTAAACAAGGCAACATTCCTAATGAAGACAACTATGTTGACAGTTCTAATTAACTTCATATAATTAAAGTTTTAGCCAAATAATTCAAAACTGTTAAAGCGTTTTAGTTAAACTGTAAACAAGTCTGTCAGTGCCTTCGCAAACTAGAAGTTTGGTTATATGATTTGCACCGCAGTAATGGTGGTAGCTGCACTCCTAAAACATGTTCGTCCAGCTGAAATTGATGATAATAAATGTAATATCGATTCCGTTGCTGCTCCTCTAGCTCACATAATTAATTGGGCCATTTCTACTGGAATTGTACCGAATGATATCAAAAACAGCCTAGGTAATTCCAGTATATAAGAAAGATGAACAAAGTCATTTTGAGAACTATAGACCTATTTCAATTTTAACTTTTTTTTAGAAATTCAGTTTGAAAAAGCAATTTATAATAGAGTGATCAACTTCATAAACAAACACGGCATACTCTTTCATCATCAATACGGGTTCAGATCACAACATTCAACTAGTCTCGCTCTTCTACAATTAATAAATCAAATTTCATCTTCTATTGATAACAAAGAACTTTGTGCCAGAATTTTCTTGGATCTTTCCAAAGCGTTCGATACAGTAAATCATAGAGTTCTTCTAAACAAACTTGAACATCATGGGTTTAGAAGCCTGGCATTACAATGGATCAAAAACTACCTAAACGAAAGCAAAACAATATGTTGAATTTAAAACTGTGTCCTCTGAATTCCAAGTAGTTCAATGTGGTGTCCCTCAGGGAAGTATCTTGGGCCCTCTATTGTTCTTAACATACATAAACGACATTGCAAAATCTTAAAATCTCCTTAAATTCATCCTTTTGCTGATGTGTATTCTTTAGTGATAAAAAATATAGAAACGTTAACTGAAACAATGAACACTGAAATTGATAAGGTGTCTAATTGGTTAATAGCTAATAAGTTAACGATTAATATTTAAAAAAAAAACAATCTTCTAATTTTTAAATCCAGGAAAAGAAACTAATAAAAGAAAACCTCTATATCAAAATAAAAAACGAATCTATGACTCAAAGTCAAAGTGTTAAATTTCTCGGAAATTTCAAAGTCATAGGAATAATATCTCGATCGAGATTCTATCTTTCCCAGAGAACACTTTTTAAGTTTTACTACTCTCTTGAATATCCCTATCTCTACTATGAAAATATAGTTTGGGGGTGTACATTTGAGACAATTTTAAGAAGACTGACTACACTCCAAAAATGGGTTGTTAGACTTATCACAAAATCAACCTTTGATGCACACACAGCACCAATTTTTTATGAACACGAACTACTTAGCTTAAGCAATGTTTATAAGCTACAAGTTGGGATGTTTATGTTTTCTGTACAAAACAAATTTCTCCCGGAAAAGTTTCATGCTTTGTTTCACAAAAATCTTCAGTACATTCTTACCAAACCAGGCAGGCTAGCCATTATTGCTGGTTTTCACGTGACGTCACAGCGGCCATGCTGGTGCTCTTGAACAAAAGTATTTTGATGATTTCTTTTGTTTGGAGCACCAACATGGCCGCTTCTTCTTTTGTTTATGGTGTCTCTAGGGAATGGTGGCAACCCAAGAAAAGAATCCCGTTCCTTAGAACAATTGTTAAGAAAATTCACAATTGTTTACGAAGGCCCAAACTTCTGGAATTCGCTTCCATTAAAAATGAAACTAAGCTCAACAGTGAAAACTTTCAAAGCCGACCTCAAAACACATCTTATAAATCTGTAAAAGCCTTTTACTTCTTTTGAATTTATTTGATGTAATAGATCAAAAACGAGTACGAGTGTTTTATCAACCGTTCTAAATTACACCGAGAAAATAATGAAGTCCCGAGGGGCGAAGCCCCAGGGCTTTATTGTTTTCAAGGCCGGTTTGGATAAGGTGATGAAACACGAAGCATGAGTTTTTGATATGGCTTCTCAAACAATCCGTTTTGTTGTGTTTTTGCGTTCTACATTTTTTTACAAAATTAGTATGTAATTTATTTAAAATTGGCCTGCCGGGGGTTGTGACTTTCAGTGTGGAAGTCATTTTCGCATGTGCCTCTAAACAATGGATGTTAGAAGCACAGCTAGCTCCCGTTTTCGTTCTCTCAAAACTGTGGAACAAGAATCTAATTTAGTAAGTTGAGCTAGACCAAAAAGCACAAAATATAAAGTTAAGTGGGCAGTGGAATTGTTTAGAGAATGGCAAAGGACGAGAAAATTAAAATTTCCGGATTCGGAAGTTGGAATGTTTTTAAAAATTACGAGTTTCATCTCGTTTGTAATGTTATGGACAGTGTGGAGGAAATGGATGCCGTGTCATTGAGTTTTTGGCTCGCTAAGTTTCTTCAGGAGGTGGCACCCAAGAAGGGTGGTCGCTACCCAAGTCGTACGCTGTACGGAATCGTGTGTGGTTTGAAGAGGCATTTAGAGGAGGTCAAGGGCGCGTCTGCATTAAATCCCTTGGATTATAAGGGCAAGAGGTAGGCATGTGCGTATTGAAGAGACAAGTGTTTGACTTTGGCTTTGTAAATAAATACTTCTTTTGCTCTATTTCAAAGGTTCCAAATATTTCGACGGATTCTGGACGCAGATATGAAAGACTCCACACGTGCTGGTGTGGCACTTGAGACGAAGAGACAGGAGAAAGACGCAGTATCTGATGATGATGAAGAATTCTTTTGGAAGAATGGATTGTTAGGGCAAAGTAAAGCTAAGTTCCTGCTAAACAGCATCTATTTCTATAATGGAAAGATTTTTGGTTTGAGAGGAGGGGAACATCGGACTTTAAGTTTGATGAATTTTGAGCTTGGTTCGAATTATATTAAGTTTGAAGAAAATCTTTGCAAGACCTTTCATGGAGGGCTAACAGATATCAAGTACGTTCCGAAAACAATCAGGCATATATGCCAGGAAGTGGGGGGAAAATATGAGCGACGTATTTTAGAATTCAGTTATAAATTGTATTTTGGTCTCATACAATCTATCGGGAAAGATAATTCTGCACTGTACTTCAGACCGAGTATGAAGAATTTCAGTTATGTCAAATCTCCTGTTGGAGTAAATAGTCTAAATGCTATGTGGCAAGATATGTGTAACAAAGTCGGAATTAAAGTAAAAACTGCCCACTGTTTGAGAGTGACATGCGCCACTAAACTGTTTACTTCAGGCGATTAGGAAAAAAATGATTTGAGAAAGGACGGGCCACAAGTCGAATGCTTGTTTAGTTATCAAGAGCCTAGTGAACAGCAAACAAGCAACGTTTCTAAGCTGCTAGGACCATGCTCTAGTACTGTTACGGCTGCTACAACTAGTAAGGATGGAGAAAGCGCTCAACAAGCTTTTTCCGCTAGTCATAGTCCCGCTACATCTGTAAACGAGCAAATACTCTCATTAGCAATATTCTTTGATAGTAATGTTAATATCAGTATTAATAAGAAAGAGTAATGTAAAGTGTACTGATGAACTGGTGCTAATAAAGAGCGGAGTTGTACTTTTGTTATGGTAATTTTGATATAGACACACGCGTGTTTTGATATCAAAACACGGCGTGTTTTCATCTGGGTTTTCATTGGGTATCAAAACTCATCCACTTGACCAAAATACGTATCAGCTATTGGCTGTTGATGTCAAGAACAGTTAATGAGTTTGAGAAAATGATATCAAACTTACTTTGCTTTTAGTATTCACATTTAATTAACATATACCAATATGATCAATATAATCAAAAAGGGCAGTTCAAAAATAACAAGCCATATGGTTTCTTTTTGAGCTGTCTTGCTACCAGTTCTTACTTATATATCCAGTCACCAATGTTATCCAAATAGTGAAAATTCAATCGATCTATACTGGCTTTTATCTGTAACAACACGAATCAAACTTGGAACTTAACCTAATATATCTAGGGCGTTAACAGGAAAAGGGCTCCTTCAGTCGTTTGGCAAAATATAGCCGATTGAGTGTTTTTGCGTGTGCAAGCAACATTTTAAGGACGGATATCTCTAACAACTCCGTGACAAGTGGCACAAGTTCAAAAACTCGACCCAGATGATTTTTCGTCCAGAGATAGCCTAAGAAACGTGGTACAAATTTTAAGTTCAGGAGTTTTGGGAATTTCGAGAAAAGCTTGAAAAACTTTAATCCCTCAATAACAAAGTTTTGGAAAGTTAAAAGTTTTAATTTATAGCGTACAGATCGCCATGGAGTCAGTCGTCTGTTTGAAAGGAACACAAGAAAGTTTAGTGTGTTTCACATCTCACTGCGGCAAGAAAACAACTCATAAGCAGTCATTTACGGCTTACAAATTTGCCTCCAAACATGAACATAGCAAGTTAAGCTGCTATAACAGCATAAAGTAAATTTATTCTAACAGCCGTAACAAGAACAGTTGCATGTTTTCGCAAGACTTCTTGCACGCGTGTTGACAGCTACCGAGGCTTGGTTGCATTTGCTAATCAAATATTGGCTAATTTTGGCGAACTTCAATCGGGTCGCTCGTCACGAAAATAACTTTTACCAAAAAATTTTTTTTTATATCATTGATAATATGCATTCAAGTAATCAAATTCGAAGTTTCAGCAAATTCTGAATTTTACCACATAGGTTAATAATCGTTTGAAAATGGGTCCTAATTTTAGATTTTCCAAGTTCGAAAATTTAGCGAATGTTTGAGTTCTCACAAGTAATCTTAAATCAAGAGTTATCCATTTCTATTGGCCTTAAAAATTAGCTTTCTATCCAATTAATCAAATTATAAAACAAAGAAAGTGTTTTTTCTTTTATGTCTTTACGAAAGTTGCGTTTCTCTTACCCTCGATTTCGGTGCCATTTTGGTGATTTTTCAAGCGTTTCTCGAAATTCCCAAAACTCCTGAACTTAAAATTTGTACCATGTTTCTTAGGACACCATAGGCTATCACTGGACGAAAAATCATCTGGGTCGATTTTTTGAACTTGTGCCACATTTTCCCGATGTCACGCAGTCCTTACAAAGAACCGCTCCTTAAATCCCCACAAGACTCAACACTGGCAATTCTGAAATGCCATTACATAGACTATAATTATAACAAACCTGCAAAATGCTTGGTAATTCAAATTTGCTCTTTAATTACAGTTAAGACTTTCAAGACTTGACTGGAACTTGATCAAAAAGCTGAAATGGCTTTAGTTTTGCTCTAATTTCACGCTACATTTCTATGCTGGTTTTTTATTAACTTTTGTTTCACTGACCACACAGATTGTAGGATAGCACTTCAAACTAAGCTCAAATGATATAGGCTAGAGAGATTGAATCGACCAAAAACAAAATGCTCACAGGAAACGCCGTAAGCCGAGTTTTTGTCACACAAAACTGACCACTATCTCGAATTTTTGGCTTTTGCGCAGGCCCGTATTATCAGTGCTATTTTGGGTTTATTTATTTATTTTTTTTGCTTTATTTTCAAAGGTAGTTTCTTCCAAAGTAGTGCTTAAGTCATAACTCACCCTTTAATTGATATCATCCATTGACAAAGGCAAGTTCGATGTACTTGGATTCCCTCTTGAATTATTCGATTCCTGTCAGTTCCACGAGACCCTTTTCCTGTTATTTGTCTTCATATTACAGTAACACGAATCACACTTGTAACTTAATGTTATGTATATCTGTAACACGGGACAAACTTGTGTATTCCTGATGGTGAAATAAAACTTGTATTGTATTGTATTATTGTATTATAAATAAACCATAATAGTAAAACAAATCCAATTTATAGCTACATGTCATTAGTGCAGTAAATTAGTACAGTCTCTTCATTTTCGAATGGGCATGGAAGTTTTTAATTGTAATGGTGAACTTACAAACTATGTCTTTTTAGTGGTTTTGGATCATTCAGCCATAACTGGCAATCAACCCACCTACAAGCAGCAATTGGTGACATGGCTGAAAACTGTCGTACGCCATTCCAGTACTGGTTGGCAAAGATGCTGGCATGGCAAAACTGATGGTTTCGCTGCATCTACCTTCCACTCTCTTTGTGATAACAAAGGACCTACAGTGGTAATTGTCAGAGTTGGTAGCTATATTTTCGGAGGCTACACCGATCAGTCATGGACAGGTAAGAAAATCTTCACTTGGTCGGTACAACGAAAAAACAACATTTATACTCTAAATCAGTAACCTGATCTGAATATTTGCAACAAGCTAAATGTATTCAGACGTTAAACTCTATCATATCTAGATACATGTGTTAAAACATAATGGTCTGCGCCACTATGATGCTTGTATGGCATCAAAACAAGTAGAAACTTGTTTGTAATTGGAGTAATTGTCAAACATGTACAACTGTTATATGACAGTTGTGCCTTAGAAATAACATTTAGTTTCTTTCGGAAAAGCCTCCAAGGATACCAAGGCATAAAAGTTTTTAACCCTATGTGTCTGTTTAAAAATACCCTAAAAACAACATTCCAAAATTGACGTCTTTTCGTAAAAAGCAAGCAGGTCGGTGCTAAGCCCCCTCGCGTGTTGTGTGATCAACTTGCAGTGAATAAAGGCAAGCGCCTAACAGGACCTTCGACAAAGGACTTTTGTCTTATCAGTACGCACGTTTGCTAAAACACTCTAGTTCGCGTTTTCCAACCCTAAAAAAACCAGGCTCTTGATTTAACACTGGAAGTTTTGAAACCCTATTACATGGACCAACCTGCAAAAGATCGGCAGTTCAAATTTCCTATATAAGAATGATGACACCTCAAGACTTGTCGAATCTAGCTAACGAAAAATCTGCAATTAACTTTAGCTTCGCTCTAGTTTCACGCTACATTTCAATATTTGTTTAACTTTCTATTGGATGACCACACACGTAACAGGATAGCACTTTGACTGAAGCGGAAATGATAGACTAGAGAAATTGAATCGAGCGAAAATGGTGCCCACGTCCACACTGAAAAAACAAATTTTTCTGCTTCTGCGCCTGCCCTTAATATTAGTGCGGGTTTTTTCAAATATATTATCATCCCAATTAATGCTTAACTTCAAATCAACCTAATGCCTCAAGTAGTTGTGTTCGCTTTTAGCAACATTCGACTCCTGTAAATTTCACTTGACTCTTTTCTTGTTAATTTGCTACCTACATCTATATTCCATACGACTTCTGCTTCCGATCTAAAAGTTGGTTCATTTACAGCAACCTCGCACTTTTCGTTACAGTGAGCTTTTATATTTTTGTTTTATTTATTTATTTATTAGCTTCGCCACAGGGCTAGAAAGTCTACACAGAGCGTTACTCCAATTATGAGACCCCTTATCATTAAAACGAAAGATTGCTACTGTATAACTTAAGAATAATATTGAAAATAGAAC
>JAOBAT010123420.1:0-11763 GCA_026413305.1 Hydrozoanthus tunicans
TAAATGGTAGTTTAAAACAAACGTTTTCGACTTATAAAGTCATCTTCAGGTAAATGACTTTGTGTGATGACTTTATAAGTCGAAAACGTTTGTTTTAAACTACCATTTAACTTTTATACCATTTTTGATATTTTGAAAAATAAATAATTGTCTAGCATTAAGTAAGATTAAATTTTGGACTTGTGTGTCACACATGTATGGAACGCCAAGCATGACAAAAGTCTAAAACAACAATATATAGTTTCTTTCACGATTATATGTTGTAATCTCGAAAATACAACTGATATAGGCATTGAAATCCCTGTAATTATACGACGGAAGCTTGAAACATCTTGTATGATGATTATTATTGATGTATCCGAGGCAGATGGGTCACCGGTCCAAGTCTGGCTCAAACCCACCCAAGTTTTACGGGTGGCCAGCAGATTTTAGAAAAATGCAAATTTGTCGGAACCACTCAAGACGTCATCAGATAAAAATTTTAAACGTGAATATCTCAAGAACCAGGAAAGATTTTCGAAATTTTTTTTCACCGTTTTCCCTCATTTAGCGAGGTCTATCCACTGAAGTAATAAAATTTTTCACTTCATATGCACTTTAAGAAAAACGTTTTCATCGTTTTCTATTCTCGAAGCGTAACCAGGACAAAAGAGAAAGAAAACTAGCCATACGTGACCGAAAGAGGAAAGCAAAAGTGCGTTTTTTTAACCTTCGTCGTCGACGCTGTCTTCCTTGTTGCTTAAGCTCCCTGGTATAAAGTTTTGAAGCTTAAGCGCTGTATCAGAATTGCAACGTAGTGTGGTCACATCCCTGGGCTCAAAATTGTATACCAGTTGTCGTGTTTTTTTTACGGCTCCCTTTTAAAACCTTAGTTTTGGTGTACTTCCAAAACGCAGTCAAGTACCCCAAGGGGAACTGCACTGCCAAAAAAGGGAAATATGCTCTACTAAAAATCCTTTTTTTGAAAAAACAATGGCCAAGCCTTTGTTGTATTGCTTTTATTACAACTATGCCAAAACTTTTAGAGTACAGAGTGCACATAGTTAAACTACCACTTTTCAATTTTAAAAAGGGTAAAAATGGCACTGAGATGACCCCCTCTCGGGAACACGACACAAACTGTTTTGAGACATAAAAATACCAATTCTGTCAATGTAGCGGCAAACTGTGAGCGAAAACGGTGATACAAGCTGTGGCGTTCCCTGCAGGATTCTGCATGATTTTCGTTCTGAGCCTATTAATCAAAGCATTCTGTTAATTATATAAGTGCCTATGAAGTGAAATTTTTTATTACTTCCGTGGATAGACCTTGCTAAATGAGGAATAGTGGTGAAAAAAAAAATTTCAAAATTTTCAAAATATTTTATGGTTACGTAATTTGGGGTACCAAAAAAAATTGCGTTTTATCTGAATCTGCTGCCAGTCCATAATCTTTGGGTAAATTTGAGCCAAACCTGCACTGGTGATCTGCCTACCTCGAGATGCATCAGCAGCCTATGTTTGGCTTAAATACATCCAAAGGTTACGGATTGGCAGCAGATTCAAATAAAATGCAAATTTTTTGGAACCCCAAATTACGTCATCAGTTGTGAACTTTAAATGTTAATATTCAAGAACCATAAAATATTTTGAATTTTTTTTTTCACCACTTTTCCTCATTTAGCAAGGCCTATCCACGGAAGTAATAAAAAGTTTCACTTCAAAGGCACTTTAAATGCATGCATGATAATTTATTTCACAGATATTATATTTATAGACACAGAATACATTGAAGCCGTACCGTGCATGAAAATAAGTTTTCCAGAAGTTATACCGAACCACTTAATCGTTGTACAATACCCAATAGTACGAACTACAGGAAAGTCACACACACATATCAAAACACCTGCCGACTACAAGTTGACTAACTCTTCTCTTCATATATCGTCCCAACAGGAAAAATACAGCTTGCTTACTGCTAAGTTCGTTATGTGTTGCTTTAAATTCAAACTAAACGACTCAGACCTCTTCTACATAAATACGTACAACATTCTATATTCTTGATACAATGGAAAATGAGTATAATTAAACCAATTGTTTAACTTTTTAAAGGCGAACGCAATTCTATTAAACCCCTAAAAAGACAAAAATGCGCATATTCCACGTTCGAGTTTTCAGTAAAATTAAGTCAAGAGATTAAGTTTAATATTAATGATCTACTTTTGGTACAAAAAAATCCTGTAAACAACCTTAATTAGTGGAAACACACACAGATTTCCATGAATAATTGACGATAGTACTATTTGTCAGCTTGCCTACCAGTAAACTGCCAATACTAGTTTGACAATAATTGTAGTAAAACACGCAACCTTTTGTTTCAAGTTTGCTTATATTGCTACACTACGTACTACAACATGCTCAGTTTATTTAGGGTGCTGATGCTACGTGTTCTGTCGCTTGAGACAAGCACCGCAGGTACAGAAACCAAGAAAAATGTTCTGATCCAAGCTAAGATGCTTGGTAGACATAAGGAACTTGGTGTAAATTATGCCAACTTTCAAACTCACAAGAATTCGTACCTAAAATGGCCAAGGTAAGGCTATGACCTACTTGTGCAAAGAATTTCATTGGGATGATTCCCCTCAAAAGTTTTGCTGATTTTATCTCCGCCTTATGGTGTGGTTTGATGAAACACTCAATAGATTCTCGTTTTCGCAGCTGCAATAATCCCGGTATTTTACTTAAAGCGTTGGTAATACGCATGACATGCGCTACCATATGGACCATTAAAATCTAACCGGAACTGAATCAGCCAAGAATCAATTGCAAGGTGTACCAATATGAGGTCAAATTTACGACACAGTTCATGTTATAGTTCTCTGAAAATTGTTCCAAACCAACCTAGTCTCCTACACTTGCCAATTTCTTTAATAAATTGGATTCTAGATAAGAGTTGTTGCCTTTCGGCTAACAAACGTTGTAAATACTAACATTAGAGATACATGCAACTGTGAAAAGTTTTGTTTCTTTTGGCATGGTTTTGGTTGGTTCTTTCGAGTATGTATATACAATTTTTTTTATAAGAATATACTTTATATTAAGAATACCGAGGCTGAAAATCGCGAAAATTTAAGAATATTTTAAGGGGAGACTGGAACCGAGTTAAACAAAAAGTCCCATATATTATGAAGAAAAACACTTTTTTGCATTAGTTTTTCTGATATGTCTTCGAGAGCTCGACATTCACTACAATATGACAAAAATGTGTAGACATTTTAAAATTTCTAATATGCGCAGTAAAGATGCGCATTGCAAAACTTGGGAATTACCTTAAAATACATTATCTGGGCCCTGTTTTTAAAAACCCCGATTAGCGACTAACCCTGGATGAAGACAAAACTCAAACAATAACTTTTTCATAAATTAAGTCTTGTCATTCTTACGAAATACTGATTAGGTTTACCAATAAAACACAAAGGTCAGCCAAAAAAAACTCAGTCCAAAGCAAGTTCAAAAAGGTAGGAAAAGGAACACGGATTAAAAATTTAACCAAGGAATAGCACTAATTGGATTTTGAGGAACCGGGCCCTGTACTACTGCTATACTTAATGTTTCTTACGAAGCGAATTCCACAAAGCATTCTATATTTTGGAGTACCATATGACTTGGGGAAGTGCTTCTCATTATCTACCTAAAGTATTTTACTTTTCTTCAGGTGCTGATACGTTTCTGGCTTACTTTTTAACCACCTAGTTTTCTTTTGTTTATTTGTGGCTGTAAGTGTTTACTCACGTCGAGATGCTTAAAGGTCAAATAGCAGCACGTTTTGGTTAAACCCAACTATCGAGGTTTTAGATTGCAAGTTGGTGACCAGCATTTATCGTAATATCATCCAATCGAACCGCATTGAAACAATGGCGGCTTTGAGAGAAACTCCCTTAAAGTTTCATCAGGTTCTTACTGTTACTAACCTCCTGTTCATGGTCGTCTCGGTATCTTTACTGACTTACAAGGACTTGAGACTTGAGACCCAGATTGCTGGTAAGGTGACGGCCGAGAAATTGATGAAGCTGCGTAGAGATCATAATGACCTCTTAGCTCGCTTTGAAAGGAAAGAGAAAAAATCTCCCAGGGCTAGTGGATTTCATGATTAGAAGATAAACACCTTGGTTCGTACAAAGAGACACGACTCGTCGTATACCACTGCTCTAACTGCTTTGTGTCTGCAGATAATGTTTGCTAATGGAGTGAAAGTAAGTTTCCTCTGCTATCATTAAAGAGTGATTACCGTAAACTTGATAGCTTTTGTTTACGAGTTTCTTACTTATCAAACAATGATGCGTAAGGAAGCGTTTAAGGAAAACGTTGTCTTGTGCTAAATTAAAGTTCGAATTAAAAATCATAACAGTATGGAGACAAAGTAACTAGCCGCAGTAAGTGGTTTTACAACCACAGCTACAGGGCTCTTCAAGTTTTAGCCTATAGAAGCAATCAGAATTTGACGTACAGCGACCCATCATGCATTAGTCCTTAAGGTCACTCTAAGGTAACGTATTGTCAGCAGTGAGGTTGAATAAAGAAGCTTGCTTCTGATTTACCATAAGGATAAGAGGCATTTCAGTTGGTAAACTTTCAAGGTAGATTGCATATAAACAAAAGAAGTGTCGTAGGCCAATCAGAAGATGTTTCAGCACAGAAATATTTGTGAAAGTTTTCGCAACCCTTATATGCACTATAATTACAACAAACCGGAGGTTACCGAAGGATACCTCTGGCGCAAATTAAACTGTCAATTATGTAAGATTGGATGTACAACAAATGAGTTCATCAGTTTCACTCCCAAAATACCCTGCTAGAGAGGGCCAAGTTATTTTGTTTTTAATATGTTTTTCTTTACCCTTTTTAAGAGACAAAATACTACATCAGGAAAGACTCTGTGTGTACCAGGTAAGTGAAATTTGTATAATGATTGTATTAATAACTCAAGATGAGTGTATCGATTTATTATAAGAAATTACATGTAGTTAAAACGTTTTTAAAGGCTACGAAAGATACACGCGTACGCGAACAAAAATGTCAAAAGAAGGGTCGGCCACATACCACGCAGGCGCAGAACCGAGTAACAAAAAAACCCCAGAATCAGCCAGAAAACTAATTTACATCTACCTTTATCGCATAGCTGCTTGCATTTCTTGTCTCTCCATTTCATTTTGCACTGCCCAGATCATCATATTGTTCTCCCTGCAGTCAGTAAGATCCTGGGGAAAACTGCCCATTGTCAAGTTTACTCTTATAACATTAAATTTTTTGATTAGAAGATGAGTTAGTTGATCTTGTGCAACTACCTTGCCTAGCGAAGTGTCATTTTTTAACTGTTTGCAACAATTTGGTGCCGACAGTTTTGCAATTTGACATTTTGCTGTTTGCCATTGGGCTATACATAAAGGACTCAAACACTTTTTCTGATCAATAAAAAGAACTAATAAATGCCAAACAAATTTGATAACACAAATCTCAAAAAAGAAAATAAATACAGCTCAAATGCTCTGTAGAAAACATTTAATGAAATTGCTTCACGAAACCAAACCGCTTTCATTTCTTTTATTGAAGCTGATGGTGTTGTGTCATGTGAAAATGCTTCAATGGTTAAGGTCCTCAACCAGCTTTTTTCGATTATTGCACTAAAACATGCAAGTAAGTTCAGAATTTTGTCCTAGAACAGTTGAAACATATAAAAACAAACAAGTCTATTTGTCTGGTTCAGACAAGAGCACTCGTTTGCTAAAGAATTCTTGTAATGTCATCACTCTAGTCCTCACTATCTTGTTCAACCTTTCTTGGAACCGTGTGCACTCCCTTCTTTATGGAAGTTTGGAAAAGTAACAGCTTTATTCAAAAGGCGATCGGTGTGATCCTAATATTTATCAACTCATTACTGTTCTCCCTGCAGTCAGTGAGATCGGGGAGAAGTTGCTCATTTTCAACTTTATTCTTATCTGAAAGAAAGTCAAATCATCTCGATCAAGCAATTCATATTTGAACCGAAACTGTGTACCGAAATAGCCTTATTACATTTTACCGACAAGATCATAACTAATATGTACAACGGTCGAATCTTTGGTGCAGTTTTAATTTTCTTCGACCAGTCAAAAGCTTTTGATACCATAAATCATCAAATATTACTACACAAACTGAAGTCTATCGGCGGCAAGTCCTGTTGGCTACTGTTGACTGGTTACACTCGTACCGCACATGCAGGAAACAAGTTACGTCTTTTGGTCTTGTAGGCCATGTAGGACCCCCTGGCTAAATATTGAATTTATTATTATTATTACTATAAATGATCAGCTGAAAAGAGGAACTTATAATTTTCCTTGTAGTGAGACCGAAGATTCCTCTGAAGAGAACTTCGATCAATGCCCGAGAAGGGGAAAACATAACTATCAGCTATAAGGTGACCGGCTATCCAACTCCACAAGTTTCCTGGAACAAGGACGGAATCAGCTTGAAAAGTGGAAGATATCGTGTTAGTGGATCAGAGTTCACTATCGTGGATGTAATGTTTGAAGATCAGGGAGTGTTCCTTTGCCGTGCTGAAAACTTGTTTGAAAAAGTGAACAAGTCCATAAACTTGATAGTTCATGGTAAACGTAATGGAAATCTTTGCATTTTATCTCAGTCTTGTTCAAATTGTTATAAGGTTAAAGATACTTTTATTGATTTAAGTACTTGAAACATGTAAACTGATTATATCATTCTAGGGCTATTAGATTTTTGTCAACTACGAGTTTGGAACCCCTATTTCTAAAATGGAATCAACCTTGAAGTTTGGTTTTACGCGTAATGCAAAAAAATAAATTACTAGAAGTCCTCTCTCACTTGGTATTCTTTAATTCCTTTAGGTCCTCCAAGGTTTGCAATAGCTCCTTTTGCTCGTGTAATTGGATACAAGAGCAAGAAATCCACTTTACCGTGTAAAGCTATTGGTTATCCTGTTCCCACCGTCTCCTGGACACGATCACCTGACCGACCCCTACCCCAAGGACGTCACAACGTTACACAGGCCGCCCTTGAAATATTTGGCACGTCAGACCAAGATGCTGGTATCTACATGTGCAAGGTTTCTAGTTCTTTGGGATCCAAAATTGCTGCTACCTTGCTTGTCGTAGAAAATATTGGTGAGTTCGTTTGAGAAGACTCTGACTATGTTTAGCTAAACTGAATGGTAGTCAGTAGATATTTATACTACTCAGTAAAATAGTGCACGCGCTGTGTTCTTGTGAAAACATTCGAAACCGTTTGGGATGATGTGAGAACGGTCGCCTTCCGTTCTGGGTTTACAGAACATCCCGCATGGTTGGTTTGTTATGCTCAGTAAACCCATTGGAACTATGGTTTGTTGCTTAAAGAAATGATAACAGAACTAACACAGGAACTGTAGGAGAAAACATTACCTAATCTGCAGCACGTTTCGATGTTTCAGTGGCTCCAAATTTTACTGCCTTTCCTACAAACTACAACGTAACTCGTGTTGGTGATTCAGTGAACATCATGTGTGAAGCCGTTGGTGCTCCTAAACCTACTGTCACGTGGTACCAGAACAATAGCGTTCTTTATTCCAAAACCACCAGTGTTGATGAAAAACAAGTCAGTAAACTTGTTATAGAAAAATTCAAACCAGAGAACGAGGGAATCTTTAAGTGTGTTGCTAGTAACAGTTATGGAGACTCGGTAGAGAAAACCATGAAAATAGGTGAGTGGTTTTCACAATCAATATAGATTGATTAACTGTATATGTTTTTTCCGTTAGCCAATTGAATAGTTGTTTCTACTCCTTTAGAAATGTCTAAGGCAAGAGAGATAGTTTTTGAAGCATATAATAACTTTTTGCATGATTATCTAACTAAGGGGTTCGAGGATGAATAGGCTCCACTTCTGTATTGCAGCCTAAAATTTAACACGCAAGTCTAACATGTGATCCGCTGACCGTGACAAATAAATGAGACTTTATTTATTTATAATTTCAAGAGGCACAGCAATTTTTCTAAAACTAGTGCATGAAACGTGGTCTTGAAAAACTACAATTTCTAAAGTCTAAAGAAAAGCTTTAAAACTTTTCCTAAACACAAAATAGACTTTGGCATTGTGTTTCGCTCCCTTGTAGTCTACGCAGAGTAATATTCAAACAGTAGTTCCATTTGTTCAGGGCTTGTTAAATGCGTCGAACCAGCAACCCCGACCAACGGTTTCAAGATCGGTAACAAGCACACGGTCGGTGAAGTGGTAATGTTCACATGTAGGAAGGGGTTTGTACCAATAGGATCGCAGCTAACGGTGTGCTTACCCAGTGGAACATGGAGCTCGTCGGTACCTTCTTGTACAATCTTTGGTATGTATAACTTAATTGATAAATGTTATCGACCATCGCCTTAGACTGGCAAACATCAAAAAAGTTCGCAACAACAAGCATTGTGTTGTTAGTTAGTTAAAAGAGTTAAATTCTTTCTCAAGCAAAGCAGCCAATCAGGCAGGCGCTCTTTTCTTTTGTCTTACTGAATTACTTACATATTTCAAAATATACCCAACAAACTATCTTTAAAAAGGTTAACAGCAAAACGTGTTACCCAGTTGAACATAAAGTTCGTCGGTTGTTCTAGTTTACCTCCTGATCTTGCTTACAGGGCTAAGTGTCCTGTGAGAAATTTAGGCCATTAACATAAACACTATCAAAGGTATCGACTTATTAGTACAGACTAAAATAAACTGAATAGAGTTAAGTTCGAAACAATTTGCATTGCATTTTAGTTTAAAAAAAAACTAAGCCTTTAAAGTCCCTATCAAGCATAATTTTTGACTTTTCGGATTCAAACTGTTGTCATCTGTGAACTCAAAATTCGAATAACCAAAGAAAACTTCCACGTCTAAGTATTCTTTTTAGTTAAAAAAATTGGAATGTAAATGTTGACCGAGTAGGCCGGGGAATGGTAACCTGCGACGTAGCAGCAGTGAGTTACAATGTGGTTTTTGTTTAAAAAACTAACTTTCTCCAAAAAAATGTCAAAAATTTTTTATTTCAAACAATTTCAAAGGAATAATTCATTTATTAAAGTTATGACAATTTGACTATTTTAGCCAAAATTGAATTTTTTGAGATAAAAAGATTGTCTCTGCTTCATGCCTCGTGCTACGTCATATGCCTCCTGCTACGCCACCGTTACACGCTTCAAGTCTAAAAAATGTAAAAGGAACGGCGAGAAAAGGTTTTATTTTCAAAGGGTTCTACTTTTCATCTTGAACTTGAAAAATTAAACTTGATAGAGACTTTAAGAGGCGCCGAGTAGACCATCAGGCTGGAGTTTATCTCCTGTTTTCTTAGTGGATGATAGTCTTAGTTGAATTCCCCTTGACTCGACACTAATCTATCCCTGATACTCATTTATAATACGGCTGAGCCGACTAGAACATTAGTCGGGTAAATTTCCTATTCAAGGAAACAACACAGTGATCTGACCGCGGCTGGTACAGTTGGATATCAATTTTGTAAAACCAACCATTGAAATGTGGCATTATACATTGTTAGCACAGAAAACATTGAGCTTGACGCGATTCGTGTTTGAACTTAACTTAATTCGTTTGATAAAACATGAACATCGAACAATTTTCTTCTTTAGCTACAATCTCATACATGAAGAAAGATAATTTAACCGGGACATACTTAAACCATATACTCCTTCGACCTCTAAGTTTTCAGATGAATTTGCTGCTACGTTCACGTTTGCAAATACTCGCTTCTTCAACCCAATTTGTTTTGTTCCTAGCTAAAAATGTTTTTTTCCACAAAGGTGGACAACAATTGTCAAATCGTTGATTATCGTCTGATAAAGGACTTTTGGTTTCGTACCACTTAAAAAACCTTTCATGCCAGAGAACAATAAGAAAATTTAAGTGCGTGTAAGCTGTTTAGGAAAAAAATGAAAATGGTTATCAACTATACGAGTTCGCACCATTCGTTAGATACTTTAATCTTAAATTGGTAGACAATTCTAACTTTTTTACGTTGTAGTTAATTAAACCCTAAAGGCACAAATTGAGATTGTTTTTATCAACATTTTAGAATGTATTCACCACACTGTTCTAAATGAAGCCAACCGCAATGTAGCCTATGGGCACAATTCAGGCAGATGTGACAAGCAGCTCACCAAAAGGTGGTACCGGTTTACTGGAGCAGCTGGTTCACGTATCAACACGGTGTGTAGAGATTCTCAAAGCAGTTGTGACACAACGTGGGCGGGTTGGTTGAAAGAATCTCACCCGACAGTTGGCGAGGGACGGGTCACACGCCAGGTGTGTTTTGGACAAACCGGGGGGTGTTGCCAATCTGGGTACACAGAGAGGATACAAGTACGAAACTGTGGATTCTATTACGTGTACCGACTGACGCCGACAAACTTGTGCAATCTTCGTTACTGCGGCGTTTAGCAAAAAGACTATTGCTGATTGATGAAAATGAAACAGCTTGTTTGATTTTGTCATGCTTTATTCGTTTTGCACACATACGAGCTCTAGAGATTTTGTATACTCTGCTGAAACTAATACTTTTGTAAGATTACATTTAGTTTTCCTGTGAAGTTTTTGACAAAAATGTACGAGTTTGGGCAAAAGCTTTATATATATTGCACTACTCCGGGGAGTGTTGTCAATCTGGTTACACAGAAACGATACAAGTACGAAACTGTGGATTCTATTACGTGTACCGACTGACGCCGACAAACGGCTGTAACCTTCGTTATTGCAGCGTGTAACAAAAATGATTTTGTTAAATGGTCAAAAGGAACAAGTTTGTTTTATTTCTTTATGAGTAATTCATTTTTGCACACATAAGAGAGCTTCAGGGAATGAGACTTTGTATAGTCTGCTATAAATACGGCTTTTGTAAGATTACATTAAGTTTTCTTTTCAGGTTAGTTTTTTGAAAAAAAATGTACGATTTAGGCAAAAGCTATTGTACTACCGCTAAGAGCGGTTGCAGTAGAAATTGTAAACTATACCGTCATCGGACTTTATACACCTGGGCCGAGTGTTCAAAAGACGATTAGCCTAATCCAGGGTTAATTACCATGACAACCATTAGGTTTTATTGAGAGTTAATCCTGGGTTAAAGTTAATCGGCTTTTGAACAACCGGCCCCTGTAACAAAAAAATAAATTGAAGCAGTCGATTAATATGTAAGTGGCTATAAAGTGCGTTTAGATCTGTTACATGTAAAAAGAGTTCTTCTCTGGTTTTCAGCATAAATTCGCTAAAAAGATCAAAACCACTTGTATTCAAATCAATAAACCAGCCGTTTCAGCTATATTTTTACTTTTTCAATAGCCAGTTAAGTCTTGGAAGTTATACTAGTTCTTAGATTTTGAAAGATTGCAGAACTTCCCTATACTTTTAAATAAGTTTAACATTTTTTCTTAATCGTTCTCAAAACCACCGCTATGATAAAAGCTGCCTGAATATAGATCGCATTAGGCTGCATACAGTTTGAACAGTTTGGTATTAAAACATAATCGAATAATTCTACTCAAAATTTTTTTCATTGTAGCTGTTTTTCAAAAGACACTTCGGATTCTTTACTCAAAACTGCTACTGTAGAAAATAGCTATTGTAGTTGTCCTTTTTTTGGAATCGAGTATTTTGTTTGCAACCAGTTTAATGCTCATTGTAGCTGTTTTTCAAAAGACACTTCGGATTCTTTACTCAAAACTGCTACTGTAGAAAATAGCTATTGTAGTT
>JAOBAT010123431.1:0-13185 GCA_026413305.1 Hydrozoanthus tunicans
GGCTTAGAATCATTCTACTTTCTTCCCCTAGCTTAGCATTATTCTACTTTCTTGCCTTAGCTTAGTATCTTTCTACTTGCTTGCCCTAGCTTAGTGCCATTCTACTTTTTTGCCCTAGTTTAGCATCATTTTACTTTCTTGTCCTGGCTTAAGATCAATTCTAATAACTTGTCCTTGCTTAACATTATTCTATTATCTTGCCCTTGCTTAGCATCATTCTACTATATATCTTACTCTGGCTTAGTAGCAGTTCTAATATCTTGCCCTGGCTTAGCATCAATCAACTATCCTTGTCCTGGCTTAGTATCAGTTCTATTGTCTTCCCCTAGTTTAGCATCATTCTTATTGTTTTGCCCTGGCTTAGTATCATTCTACTTTCTTGCCCTAGCTTAGTATCTTTCTACCTTCTTGCCCTAGTTTAGTACCATTCTACTTTCTTGCCCTAGCTTAGTATCATTTTACTTTCTTGTCCTGGCTTAGTATCAATTCTAATAACTTGTCCTTGCTTAACATTATCGTATTATCTTGCCCTGGCTAAGCATCATTCTACTATTAACATATCTTATTTTGGCTTAGTATCAGTTCTAACATCTTGCCCTGGCTTAGCATCAATGAAATATCTTTGTCCTGGCTTAGTATCAATTCTATTGTCTTCCCCTAGTTTAGCATCATTCTATTGTCTTGCCCTGGCTTAGTATCTATTCTGGTATCTTGCCCTGGCCTAACATCATTCTACTATCATGCTCTGGCTTAGTATCAGTTCTAAGATCTGGTCCTGGGTTAGTATCAATACTACTATTCTGCCCTGACCCAGCATCTTTCTAATATCTTGCCCTGGCTGAGTATAAATTCTACTATCTTGCCCTGGCTTAGCATCATCCTATTATCTTGTCCTGGCTTAGTATCATTCTCTTATCCTGGCTTAGCATCATTCTACTGTTTTGCCATAGCTTAGAATCATTCTACTATCTTTCCCTGGCTTAGTATCTATTCTATTAGTTAGTCCTGGCTTAAGATCATTAGATACTATCTTGCCCTGGCTAAGTATCAATTCTACTATCTTGTCCTGGCCCATTGTCATTCTACTAACTTGTTATCATGACAAGCTCATACGCTTTGGAAAATCAGAAGTCAATAGTAGAAAACAAATGTTGAACAGGCCTTAGATAATCTTAAAGTTAAAGTCTTACTGCATGACAAAAGTGATTCCACGTTCATCCAGTTATGACTGACGACTATTCATGTTAACACAAAGTTCTTCTGCGATAATAATCCGCTTCGAACCCTATTGCCTCTAAACAGACAAGTCAAGTTGTTTAAGTTGGTTGAAGAAGTTTGAAATATGTTACAATACTCGTTAATTGCAGAGTTAGGTTTAGAGATTGTTGTTCTTAAGAACAACCACGCGCATGTTTGACTTCGTCAAACTTTGTTGATGCGGCTGAAGAATGGAGTGTGAGAGATTGATTTTTTTCAAGAAATGTTTTTAAGAAACAGTTTGCTCACAATCAACTCTTGCTCATGATCAAATCGCGATCAAATCTCGTGCAAAACACGAGCAAGGTGCGATCATTTTGCGTGCAGATCGCAAGCACACACGTGCTCGCGGTCGCGATTTGATCGCGAGCAAATGTACATTTTGATTCTGAGAGTCACTGTAGCTTATTCTACTATCTTGTCCTGGCCTAGTATCATTCCATTAAATTGTCCATGCTTAGTATCATTCTACTATCTTGTCCTGGCTTAGTATATTTCTATTATCTTGTCCTGGCTTAGTATCATTCTACTATCTTGTCCTGGCTTAGTATCACTCTACTATCTTGTCCTGGCATAGTATCTTTCTAATATCCTGACCTGGCTTAGCATCATTTTATTGTCTTACCTAGCTTAGTTATAATCTAATATCTTGTCCTGGCTGAATACCCATTTGCTTGTCTTGGTTTCTGTCCACAGCATTGACTTAAATGTATTTCAGTGCTTATATAGCGAAGTTTTTTATGAAATGATTAGAAAAGGCCAGGGTGAGACAGATAGTTCTGAAAAGATATTGCATAGTTTATTTGTTTTGTAAACAGTACAAAGTCATGTAGTACGTAGTTTATGATCTTTGCTTATTACAGAACATGTCATTGTCAACTGAGTAGTCTTTTTCTCAGAACATTGAATTGCAATTGACAACTACAAGTACAAACTAATAATTAGTAAAAAGGCAAAAACTACATTATGGAGTACGAGGCCAATAATTGTGAACAGAATATTGTTTTGAGAAAAAATTGACAACTCTTGGAAACTTACTAACTTTTATACCTAGCCTGTAACACAGTTTTATTGCCAAGGACAGCTGAAGCTCTCCTGAGTACAAAGCCCCTCCCACAAAAAATTTTTGTAAAAGAGTTCTCTGACTAAAAACAAGTCCCAAGTCTTATCTCTTGCATTTTGCAGTACATACTGTATAACAATCTGGGTTGATTTCTAGACTTAATGCTACATACATGACTTGACTATTTAAACACAGTTCTAATTAGCGAACTTACACTTGTCAGAAACACAAGACTGTATTATCAGCTTATACTATTAATCAAACCTACATCAATAATTTTAGACAGTTGACAGTTTGTTTGTCAGTTTTTTTGGTGGGGCATAACCCTAAAATGCTTTGTAAAATTTTGATTTATCAACATAATTATCTTCTATTGCATCTTAGCCACAAGAACAATAAATACAGCAAGACAAGCAAATCAAAGTTCTTGAAGGCAACTGAAAATTCCAGTCTACTTGCCCTTTTGGCAACTTAATGAAAGATCAAGTACTGAATTCAAACACTGTTGCTAAATGAGGAATAGTGGTGAAAATATTTTGTCAAAATCTTTTGTGGTTCTTGAGAAAACACCTATTAACTAATCTGAAGAAAACCCCAAGTTCACCAGAGGGAGATAGCTTTCATCACAGAAGAATGTGTAATCTTTTTTATGAACTTGCTATGGATGTTCAGGGATTGTCCAGATTAGCCTGAAGTGCTGCAAAAGTCAGGAGACTTAAAGCCTCGTTTGATACTGGGATAGTTGATCCAGTAGAGTTAGAGAGTGGTGCTCATGTTGTTACAGGAGCATTATTAAAACAGTTAAAGTTTGGCCACAGGCACCCCAAGCTTGTAACAAGTCTAATAATTTGTAGCAATTTTAAATGTTGCCACTTTCCTATAACACCAAGTCTTATAATTTAGGTCAAAATTTTGAAATTGAAAATAATTTATTGGAAATAAAACTTGTTCACCTATGTTAAGTTCACCTTTAGCTTGTGTTTGTATTTTGTGTCTATATATTTTGGGCACGATTGAATGCGTTTTGAGGGAGTTTTTGCAATCACTATTTACCTCGAGTGGAACAGCGATTGGAAAAACTCTTTCACAAAGAGTGGAACAGTGTGCCATACATACACTTGACTCTATCGTTAAACAAAGTTTAGTGCTCTAAAAATGCTTAAATTTAGTGTACACTTTAAACAAGTATTTATACTTTGTTGATCCACAGAAAAACAAAGTTTCTGACATTTCAAGCAAGTTCTCATCGCACTATGATGTTGTTGAACAACAACTTAAGTCAAGTACAATTGGTGAGGATTTAAAGCATGAGTATTTGTCCTTGTTAAACAAAGTCATGTAACTGCCCGTTCCAATAGACTGGCATTTTTGAATCAGTTAACTGCATGTCTTTCTGTTAGATTCTGTGCTCAAAAACAAAATGAAACCTTTGTGTACTACTATACCCCTACCTAGCTCCTAAAAAGCTGGCTGAAACTCAGTGCTACTGAATTAGAGCTGCTCCTTCTTTAATTTAATTTACTGCCCTTACTTACTGGCTTGCAACAAAACAGCTGTGTTACAAGTGGGAAATGCAGATTTAACACAAGCACCCAAAGAAGAAAGTGCACCACAGTTTAAAACTACTATGTAGCGTAAGAGTCTGAAAGAAACAAACATGTGATTTAGACATTAAAAAGGACACTCACTCGCTGGTTAAGGTCATTCCATTGAAATAGAACCCATACTTAGATTTTTGTCAAACTTTTCTCATTTGTCAATAATTATATGTAAACTGCAATAATGGAATAAAAAGGAGATGTGTCCATGTTAACTTTCAAGATATGGTTCATACAAATACCCCCTCCAGGGCTACTTTTCTGTTATTGTAAGCTTGAAATTAAAACTATAGATTCCTCATGTGGCCAACCAAGATAACATTGACGAGCATAAGGAAAATAAAGGAAGATAATGTAAGAGTTCTTCTGGACTAGGAGAATAACTTTCTTGTGATTTTCACCAAAATCGTATTTTATAGAGAGGCATTTTCGTGTGCTTTTGTTGTTGCTATGTTTCCAATACCTAGAGAAACAGTGTATTTTTGTCTATGTTTTTTATATTTTTCCACACTTGAAACACTCAGAATTTTCCTATTTTATCTCTTCAGAGTGTCCTGTTGAAATTTGATTGATTGATGAAAAAAAAATTGTGAGGTACCCATGCTTGTTTAGGAGAAGCTCTAGGAAAACTGGCAAAACATGTACTTTTTTTATCTCCTTTTCCAAGGAGAGACTGGAATGAGTTAAACGAAAAGCCCCAAATATTATGAAGAAAACTACTTTTTTGCACTATTTTTTCTCATAATTATGTCTTCAAGAGCTCAACATTCACTAGAATATGACGAAAATGTGTAAACATTTTAAAATTTGTAACTTGCACTTCATTGACATATTTATGGTTACACTTCATTGACATTACTAGTTACAGGAGTCAGTGATTCTATATCAGAGTCTGAGTCCCTATTGTGAAAACAACCCAATTGACCTGTTTCTTCTGGCAGATTTCAGAGCCTTTCCAGTGGTTTAAGCTACACATGCTACACTTCTACTTTAACACATGTGTTTTATGGCAGAATTTGCATGGATCTGGCTTTTTGGACCTTCGCTGATTTTCAGTTTTCACTTCACGCTGTGTGCATGCTCACTATTTTTCTTTTGAAATTTATTGCCATAGTAACCTCTTCTTGTTTTGTACCATAATTATGTGCCCATTTGGTTCTTGCATTTTCTACACTTTTGCAAATGTATATATATTGTTTTAAACATAGCTTTCTTTCTTGAAGTAAATGCTTTCTTGCAGTGTCATCACGGATTCCAAGAACTATGTAGTTTTATTCAATGTTTTTAACTCAGTTAAGTAATTGTCAAAAGTTTTTTCATCCGCCTAGTTTCTTTGATTGAATTTAAACTTTTCATTGTCTTGTTCATATCTCCTGTTAAATATTTGTCAAACTTTGGAATACTCTTGCTGACCTTGTTGGAATCTTCTTCAGCTTCAAATTTGAAACTGTTGTAGACTTTGAGAGCCTGGTTTTTGGCACTGACCATCTTGTAAGCGAAGCTGGGCAACAACAGAATAATTTCGTGTGTGTGTTGAACAGATCCAACAGTCTTGGCAGTTTAATTGGCAGCATTTCCATTTGAGCACACATGCCTGTAATTTCCCTCTCATGCTGTGCACTTACTTTGGTGCATAAGTTAACTTTCCACATTGAATGGGATTCATTGACTTTCACTCAATGAATAGTAAATGCCCAGCAACTGTAGTCACAGTCTCAATTAAATAGCTTTTGGATGGTGTACTGTATGTATATAGTTTTTGAAACTGTAACCATGTCAGGTGAAAAGGATTTGCATTACTCTTGGCCTCCCAATTTGAAATGGCTACAGGACATAAACAAGCTTCTAAATCATAAATTGTGTGCCATCCCTTGAATTTTAGTTGCTCAAACAATGATAACTATGTTTCTGTGACTCTGGTAACGTTTTGGCAAGTGTTACCTTCATTTGAAGAGACTCTGAAGGTTCCATATGTGCCAATACCAGAAGACTTGCATGCTATACTTTAGCTGTTAATTTATTACAATTGATAAAAGCAAGCAATTAATCAATTATCTACCTGCTATACAAGACTTGTGTTACTCTTGCCTGTTTGAAGTTGTTACATGTTTGATTATTCTGCAGGACTTGTGACACTGAATGAAATGAAAGCCAGAAGGGAAGATCTGGTTAGGGAACATGAGAAACAGTTAGCAGCTCAGATGAAAGCATCAGAAGAGAAAAGGTTTGGTTCGTGCCATAAACTTCACTGTAATAGTTTGTATTAAGGGCCCAAGCATTTTACATTCTTGATTATTTTAAAGTGTTTGTGTAAGTGCATAATAATGATTAGACTTTTCTTTTATTTGTTTTTATGACATTTTTGTCATGTGAAAATAGGCAATAGGACTCGAAGTCCTCTTTAAGGTCTGCCACCTTGGACCTTTGGTTTAACATTCTGGTTCAAGAAGGCATGAAGGTCTAACCGTTTGCAGAAGCTAGAGCAAAGGCAGCACTTTTTGCTCAGTTATTTTAAGACACTGAGTGAAGGCACTGTGGCACCACAGAAAGGCGCCTTACAGTACCATCTGGGCTAACCAGGTGGCAGTGCATTTACCAAAGCATGCTGTGCTTAACTAATTCATTTAGCCAGGAAGATCATTTGTTATTAATTTGTTGAATTAGGTAGAGCTGAAACTAAAATGTGGAAATTTGCACACAGTTTGGTCATCCAGCTGATGAACAGTAACTGTTTTGTATTTTCTAATTCAGCTCAAAAACAGTTTGTGTGTATAAATTCAAATTCACTGACTCAAAGTCAAAAAGTAGTTTGTGAATAATTAACTGTTTTGATTTGTATTGATATCACAACACAAATTTGGCAATTGCTTTAGTAACTAAAATACCCTGAGTTGTAAATGTGCAATACTACAGATACATTTTAACAGTTTTAGATATGTTTACCTGGAATTTACCTGATATTGTCTTGAAAATTTATTACCCAAGTATACTTTACCACCATTGTCCTTCATAGTGGTAATCAAGGTCAATACTAGTGAAAATGGTGTAGGGGTATGGGTAGTCAAGTGGTAGTGGAAGTGGTTTGTGACAGTGGAAATGGTAACGATAGTCATAGTCAAGTGGTAGATAAACCAATTGTTTCAAGAGTTGATATAAATCATGGCATAGAAAAGATCCTTGGTGCAGTCAGCTAAAGACCGCAGCTGATTTCCCTATTTCTAACTGGTTGAAATCACAGCATTGAATACAATTCCAACCATGCTAGAAACTGAAAAAAGGAAATGGAGTTAAGGCTCTACTTGGGATGTGAGGATGAATGTATATGTTACAATAAAATACTATTTATAAGCGTGAGAATTTATAGTAGGTTTATAAAGAACAGCAATTACTTACCAATCAGATTTAACTACAATGATCCCTAAATGTAGTGCTATTAGTACTGTTACTCTGGTAATAGTCAGTTTCCAAATTGAAGCAGTGCATCTACCGTAGAGAAAAAAGATTTTTCAACTGTTGCGTCACTGCATGACAACAGTAAACAAAAATATAACTATTCTTTTGTACAAAGATATAACTTCTAAATTTTATAATTTCCTTAAAACCCCATGCCTTCCTCCCTTCTGAGGCCAAACTTCTAATGCATATAATTGTACTATAAAAGTGATGATACCGGTACTTAAAACAAGAGTTACACTCTTCAGTTTTTACATTTTAGTGGCAATAAGAAAAAAGTAAAAAAGAAGAAAAGGGATGAAAGTAAATCAACTTTGTCGTTTGCCATGGATGATGATGAGGGGGATCAAGATGATGATGAAGGTACAGTGCAAGCATCTTAGATGCATTATTTTTCTTTCATTTTTGCACAACGGACAATGTTCATTAATCAAGATTGTTCAAAATATCTAAATATTAATTTTTCTATAATTCATTTTAAATTTTGAAAATGTGAACATGGATTTTGATGCTAAGCGAGTATCACAATTGTGCCTTGCACTTATAGAAGTGAAAAAGTCATCAAAAGCTCGAGGAAGATTACAGTTAGAGTACTGATACATAAAGCATGCAGTGTATAGAGCGAGATTATGTCATGAATGCAACTTGATATGTTTTAATTTTGCGAAGTGAGGACTACTGTGCATCAAATTTGGTGGAATTAATAATCCGAACTGTTCTCATTTGTAGGACCTCTAATGGTTTTATATTTGAACAATAAGTGCTACCCAATACCATACAGCCGTATGTGGGAAAGTATAAATGGTTGCATAATGTTGTATAGTAACTGTGATGAGCAAATTAATCAGATTAAAGAGTTGTTTAGGACAACAGCAACAATGTGCATAGTTATATTGAGTCAATAGTCTTGTTTCAATGTTCAGAAGTGCCTGTTTGCCATCACTATAAAATTAAGCCAAATAGGGTAATTCTAATTACTAGCCTGTATTAAGCCCAACAGGGTAATTGTACTAGCCTGTGTTAAGCCCAACGGGGTAATAATTGTACTAGCCTGTGTTAAGCCCAACAGGGTAATAATTGTACTAGCCTATGTTAAGCCCAACAGGGTAATAATTGTACTAGCCTATGTTAAGTCCAACAGGGTAATAATTGTACTAGCCTGTGTTAAGCCCAACAGGGTTGTTGTACTAGCCAGAACTTGAAAGTGCCTTTGTGCCATCAGTCGAATATTTATGTATAATAAATTTATTTATGTTGAGCCACTAATGTAGTTGTGCTGGCTTGAAGTGAATTTTTTTGCCAGAAATGAAAAAAATCCCCTTGATCTATCAGGACAGTATTTACATGCATTTTCAAGAAAATGTACTATCAATAGCTGTATTGACCACAAGTAATATTTTGTAAAATACCTTTTAGCCTTCAAATCAGGGTTTAAGATTGAGAATACATAGTAACTTCTTGATCAGAAGTGATTGAAACAGTCTTTGGGTTATCATTACATAAAGACAACTTTCTGGCCTGAAAGGAGTATGTGCCTTGGATACAAACAATGTTTATTCGGCAGAACAGCAAGACAAGACAAGACAACTTTTTCCCTAAAGTAGGTTACGTTTTTACATTTAGAAATATATATAAAATAATAACAAATAAGGGAGCCGTTCCCCTGAAATAACTTTAAAGCTAACTCGATTAGGAGACCAGATTATATAAGTTACTGCAGTTCATCGAAGCCTAAAATTATATTTAAAAAAAAGAAAGAAAAAAAACAAAAGCACAGATTCACAGGTAGATTCATGCAGTGCTTAGACAGAGGCTAAAAAATATTCTCGAAAAGTAAATACAATACAATTCTGATAATTATGATACATAGTGAGTAGTATTGCCACAATACTTTTAGGGATAGTGTAGCAAAAAGTTATAATTATACATTAATCAGGTTTGAAAGAAATTTAATGTTTTGAATAAAATACTTTTAATAAACTTGAAATAATGTAAGGGAAGCTTAAATTTCACTGTAACTTCTATGGTATCCTATTTTTGAGGCACAAGAAGTGTTATATTAAACTTCCTTTAGTTGGTTCTAACGTATAATTATATGGGAGATAATAAGATTGCTTCTAAAGAGGCAGTACGTGAATTATGAGAGTAAATTTGAGTTACAGATGTAAAACACGTATCAAAGGAGGATGGTAACAAGTGGTTATGGTATTGGTACATAAATATTAGCGTATGTAGTAGCGTATGTAGTAGTAAATAGCTCTCTTTTACAGCACAATGATAGGTTTGAGTAAGTGTTGCCCCAAGAGAATAAAATTATATCATAAATAGGGAATAAGTAATTATCTACCGAAGTGGAGGTGGCTAGTTGTTGAGGTTTACAGAGACGCAAAGTATATGCCAATTCAGTCGAATAAATTCAGGTGAGAGTTGAAAAATGTCAAGTTGGAACCAAATTCATCAACTTAAAATGTTCCAACGCAAGTAAGAAAAGCCTACTGCGCTTACTTTAATCATTGTACTTTTTCTTGAAATTTCAAGGTAAAACAACTTTCATCCTACTTGTGAACAAAATAGTATCGGAGCTTTGACAGAATGCAAACACTTTTCTCGCTTATACTGCCAATTTGACGTTTCCGGGAAAGATTGGAGTTGATTAACATTTTTCTTGTGTGTGATCTGTTAGCTAGCGTTAAAGTAAAATTGTAGATATTTCTTTGTTGAGGATGAAAAATGGTTGTTTATAGCTAAATACTTATTAGTTGTTTATAGCTAAATACCTTGACACTTAAATATTGTTTTATTATTTTTATTTTCATTACTATTACTATTATTATTATTATTATTATTATTACTATTATTCTTAGTCATATCAGGGGTCCCTGTAGTCTTAACCAGTGTGATTAATCATATCAGAGGTCCCTGTCAAGAAGAAAAAACTTGGTAAAAACCCAGATGTGGACACCTCATTCCTCCCAGACAGGGAGCGTGAGGTAAGGTGTGATTTGTTCTTCTAGCTATCCAGCCTACCCTCAAACAGATAATATACACATAATGTCATTTGATAATATGGCCACAACTGAGTAAAGGGAGCAAAAAACACCTGTTTTCTCGTTGTATAAAATCAGGCCAAACTTTTCCACAAGCCTAGTTAGTACATTGTAAGTCATGAGTATTGTGTGTAGATAGTTAATCAACTAGTGTTGGTCGTTTATCATCAAACAACCAAGTGATAACCTTTCTGTACCACATACTTTTTAACCTGATGGTGCTTTGCATCCGCTTGTAGTGTAAGACTTAGAAATCAACCTTGATGGCCTTTAGTGCTCATTTATATCAGTTTATTTTGGAGTTCTTGTTTATGTTTTGTCTTTCTGTTTATATTACTAATATTACATGTACTATAATCTATTATTCACCAGTCAGCATCAAGGCACTTACGAGAAACACTGAAAGACAGTTAACAGACAATTTACAAACTTCTTTTCGTTTTTTCTTTGATTTGTTAATGTTTTAAAATAGGAAATAGAAAGACAAGAGAGAGAGAAACTGAGGCAAGAATGGTGTGACAAACAAGAGAAAATTAAAAGTAAGTGATCTGGCTTTATGTATGAAACAATACACAAGAAAGTTAGAACATCAAAGTATCCTGTTCTTCCCTTGTTCAAAACATCCGACTGCAAATCACAGTGTACCTGTTTGCTGACAGACTTAACAGATCGTGAGTTTGGAAAAAAAGTAAATCGAACAATCATGTGAAGTTGCTTTGTCAGATAGAGGTCAATTTTGAACTAATTAAGTTAATGCAACATCATGTTTTGGAAAACGAATTTGATCTTTTTAACCTCGCGGATTTATCATGGATTCCCAAGACGATTTCCAATGATAATGAACTGTGAAGCATTTGAAGGAGCCTCAAATGTAATAATGGTCCTAAATGTAATAGAGGTCCTAAATGTAATAATGGCCCCAAATGTAATAATGGTCCTAAATGTAATAGAGATCCTAAATGTATTAAAGTTGGTCTTAATTGTAATAGAAGTCCTAAATGTAACGCCTGTTGGGTCATAGAAGTAACAAAGGCCTAAATGTAATAAAGTTTGGTCCTAAATGTAATAAACCATCGTCTAAATGTACTAAACCCGTAATTACACTTAGGGCCTAACATCGAGGCCTCAAATGTAACAAAAGCCCCTAAATGTAATAAAGGGCCAAAGTGTAAGTACGGGTTTATTACATTTGGACGATGGCTTGTTACATTTTGGACCAAACTTTATTTTATAATTTTAGGACCTTTATTACATTTAAGACCAATCTTGTATTACATTTAGGACCTAATTGGTAAGTTCATTTGATTTCATTGCTAGTTTCTGACAAGATTGATTGGTTTCGATATTTCTTTGAGTCTGCGAAACGATCCGATTCGAAATGAACTTATGTAAGTGATTTGAGCGTAATTAATCTCGTATCCAACATTTTAAATTTCACTTCTTCCCCTCACTATGATCGAGCAAGAAATGAACCTTGTGAATCGAGAGACCCAAACATGTGATTGGTCTGTCTCCGCAAGGAATTGAGAGATCGAAATTTAGTTGGGTTGAAAAACAGTTTGAAAACAGATTGGGCTTACCACAGGTAGCCAAGCAACTACAAGTTTCGACTTATATTATGAAGATTTGAAGACTATTAAGAGTGTTTTGCACACAGCACGCTCGTGACCTTTGCCTCTGTTCAAAGTACTTTGGTTTTGATTGGCTGGAAAATGACAGCTTTCGGTAAATTGGAAGCAGTATGCAGTCAGTTTTGTTCGATTCTTTCTTTAATGGAAGTTTTGTTTTATGTACAAGTCAAACTGTACAAATGCTTTGATAGGTTTGAATTGTTGACAAGCGAAATACTAAGAAAAAATTGAGGAAAGTAAAGAATCGCAAAACTGTTTGCAGTTTGAAATATTTTGGACATTTTCAAAATGAAAGTTTTACAAAGTGAAAGAAAAAAGGGCGTCAATTTTTTGTTTGATAGCTCGAGTTCCAGTTTTAAGAGATCAAGGCGTTATCGTGAAAGAATTTCCTGTTCACTCCTCTATTTTCCACTTTAGCTCGTCCAAAGGAGGTAAATGGAGATAGCCGTCAAGTAAAAACGCAAGAACTGGGGCTAACACAAAAACTTTGCTTGATATTTTTTTGCCTTAGCCCTACTTTTCGGGCATATACTTTTGCACCATCTTGATTTACTGGCTTCGAATGACTTGGGTCAGGGTTTTAGAGCTTGAGTGGCACGTCTTAATCTAACTAAGGGTGAGTACCCCTCACCAAACCCCCCGGGCGGACGCCACCATATTTTATTTACTCAAATGGTTGTAGACTCTATCAAACTGGCTCAGTACTGTTACCTTTACTTATCAGGTACACTAGCCTTCAACGGTTTTATTTTTCCACGTTTTGCAATTACATTAATAATTTATAATAGATAAATAAAATGTGAAGGGGACAGGATTTACAACCCTAGGGGGTTAGACTCGCAACCCTGCGCTCTTCTTGTTTTACAATGAGTCAAGAGATTATGAGCTGTAACTGAAGGTAGAATCTTAAGTTACTTTCTAATTCGCTTCGCTCAAACGGATGTAAATTATTTTCTCTCTAAATGCTTCTAAATTCATGACAAACACATCTTGATGGGTTAATTGCTCAGGCTATCAACAACAATCTTTTATTAGTAACGATTTACAGGCAAGTTTCTATAATTTTACATTTGGATCTATTGTAATTTACATTAGTTAATTCAAGTAGCTTACATTAGAGAATAATATTTCATTCA
>JAOBAT010123442.1:0-13185 GCA_026413305.1 Hydrozoanthus tunicans
GAAACACGTCTCTAACTCCGTTAGGGTAGGTACCTTCAGGTGCTGTCGAGAGAGCATGCGCGAAAAGATTAGATAGCGCAATTATGCAAGGTTTTGTTTTATTTAATATTTAAACCGATATCTGTACTCTTCGGCACGGAGTAAAACTCTGATATTTACCTCAAACTGTGACATGACCCCCTGCACCGGCAAATCGAGGGAAATTACTGATACGGTTTCGATTTTCAAACAGAAGTAAAAAGCGAAGGCCGTGCCAAAGGCTGTATCGCCGTATGGGGTGTCGTGATGGCATGGCTGTCGAGAGCTGTTGTGACTATAAAGTAATAGAACAGGAGAGATTATAAAACTGGTCTTCAGGAAATGTCGACCCTGGAGAAAATATACGAGGTTCTCGAGTATTAAAACTCAGAGGGTTCGATATTAACCAGCTAAATATAGAATTCTGATTACCACCATGTTGTCAAGTCAGAGCCACGTAGTTCATTACTGATGTCCGGCTTCCGGCACTTATCAAATAATGGAAAAATGAATTAAGAAAGTTTTCTTTTCGTTTTTTAAAAAACGTCAATAAAGTTCTAGAATATCTTACTGATTCGGCACAAATTGTGCCGTGATTAAAATTGAAAGCAAACGACAATTAAATGACATTTTTTCAGTCGATCCCTGCAACCGTGGGTGGAAGCAGAATCTTTTCAGTATGATAGTTTGTGATTCCAAGATATTTTTTTGAGCAATGATTCACGATTCATGTATAGAATTTCTTCATGATTCATGAGATTCAAGATTCATGGTTCCTTTATTTCTTGTCCTTGTTTCATGATTCACAGCCTGCGAGACGATTTTATTCATGATTCCTTCACTTTTTTAGCCGTGATTCATGATTCAAGGTTCCGCTTCCACCCCCGAATGCAAAGACAATTTTCATTGCATGATATGCTTTTTCGTGGGCATATATCGAGTCAACTTCCTTTTTCTCTTTCGCGGGCTGTTGTCATCTGTAAACAAAGACCAATATATTCCTTGCAAGTTAAAGACCCTGTATTTAAACTTCAATGAAATTTTCAAAATAGTTTTGCCATATTAAGACTTGGAGTTCATTGTGATGTTAAATTCGCCATCAGTGTGGTTCCTTGTCATCAGGAGGGATTGTGGGTAGACTCCTAGACAGCAGAAATGGCGTCCTCAGATACTTACGAAGTCGTTCTCTCTGGCGGAGCACCGTGGGGTTTTCGACTACAGGGCGGCAAAGAATTTCGAGCACCTTTGAGGATTGCAAAGGTTTGTACATTTGCTACCCTGCAAAAATTAATTTAGCCTCTGTTGAGTATTTAGCGGTTTAATTCCCCTAGCAGACATTACAACCGGTCTCTTACGCGAGCTTCATTTGCCTCAATTTGTTTTACGATTCTCAAGTGAGTTGTCTAATTTGACCCTAGATGACATCCAATGTTAATTACAAATTCTTTTAGTTTATTGAAGTAGTATGACGATAAAATCAGCAGATTTGGAATACTGCTCTTAGAAGTCTTGAAAACGCAGTAGAATGTTATCACGGGAACTGCCGCTTCAATGTCGATATTTGAGCTCATATACTAGAGGAACTTCACTTATTGACAAGTTTCGATTCATTATTTTCATTGATGATATTCTTATACCTTGAGGGCAAATTATTCACAAGTTAAAACTTCAAAGTTATGATTTTAGCAATTACGGTAGCTAAAGTTTTCTGTGACAAGATTTGCATCGATATATTGAATTTAGGAGAGGATCTGTTGATTCGGTAGTTGAATTATTTATCTGGGCGAAAGAGACCCGATTTGGAAAATGCCGCTACAATCAAACCCGTTCTGTTTAGTTTGTAAATCGTGCACTAATTAGCTGGTTCACTTATCTGCAAAATCTACAATATAAAAAAACAGAACTATTTCTCAAAAAAGTCCGCGTAATGGTGGTTTGCATATCTGGAGGAGGTGCTTGCTTCTGGAAGTTTTTGTTTACGTTCTGAACTGACATTGGAAAAGCTCTCCTGTTTAATTAAAACCACAAACACACTGATACTTTGTAATCTGTTCTTTCAGGACATCAAATTAATTCAATTTGTGTTTTGAAATAAAGTTTGAGAAAATATAGCGCAGGTGTTTTCGTCACCATTTAGAGAGCGACTTCAAAATCTGCATCTCGCGGTTGATGTCTGCGTATATAAAACCTACATTCTTTAAGAGACTATTTCCGCAGGGGTTCAAAAAGCCGGATTTATCTGTTCTCGACCCTGTTTTCTACTGGCATCATTTGCGATTATCCCTTTGATAACCAAGTGCGAAAAACGTCAGTTCTTCGATATTCGCTGCACGATATCTTTCTAAAATATACAAAACATGAGATAACATAAGCGACACATGAAGTCATCAAAACATAAAATTCAAGCCGTCATCAAGCAGTTTTTCATCCATAAGATATGTTAATGCTTAGTACTGTAAATGTTTTAAACAAAAAGCCCAAATTAGAGTTACTGTCATTTTTTTTTTGAGTTAGCAAGTTTACCTTAACTACAAGAAAGATAGGTCAGGTGTTGACTTTTAAACACTTGACACTTGTGTCACAGCTGTTACTACTCACAGCAAAGCTTTGAACAATGAGCACTTTTAACTGGCTTTACCTGCTTTTTGATGAAATAATAAGAAATTACCTTATATGTATTTTTGTTTGTTAATATAGCACAAATTCTAAGCAGAGAAAATTATTTACCCATCACATATACAATAATAATTTATGTACTGTCAATATCGCAAAATAAAATTTGAATTTTAAAATCAACAACAGCATTTTCACCAATATCACTTCCTAGATGTCATGCTTTTTAAATGTTATAGATTTGTGTTTTTGAGTGATGTCAACCTGTTGTTTGTGTTCTTGAATGATGCCACATTGTAATTTGCATGGAGGGGTCAGTATGGTAATGTTTAAAGTTAGCACTTAAGTAGAAGTTTATTATTTGATTAATAATAACATAAACTTCTAAAAAAGTGATAATAACAACAATATTATTAACAACCATTCTCAAGGGCAGATTGTGTTAATATTGAACAGATGTGTTTCTAAAAGAGACTTAAAATGGTTGAGGAGTTTGAACAGAAACTTGAATTGTTTGTAGCAACTTGTCTCAAAGTTTAGGGGCAGCTTTTTAAAGTTATAGTCACTGTAGGTAGCAGAAGTGTTTCAGGAGATGTTAGGACTTTGGGAGGGGGGTAGGGTGGGGTAGGTGGGGATGTACAACTGGGTAAAAGGATAGAGAAACCAATGTGGAAGAATACCCTAAAAAATACTAAAGAATCCGACCCTAAAAACCCCTCTATGACTGATTTTTAAAAAAGCAAGAAAAAAGTTCAGAAAAAAACATGCTCAGCTTGTTTTGCAACCCTAAAAATGTCATTTTTTAATATAACCTTGAACAAGACACTTTACCCAACTTTGTTCCAGCTGACTCAGCTGTATAAATGAGTACCAGTTCTGCTTGGAGCTAACCTGTGATAGATTAGTGTCCTGTCCAGGGTGAGTCAAAGACTCTCATTAGCTTATCACTACAGAAACCTGAGATAAGCACTGGTTCAATGAGCCACTTGACCTCAAGAAAGGATTTAGCCTTAGATAGCCCTGGATGATGATGAAGATGATGACAGTGATGATGATGATTGATTAGTTAATAGTGTTATTAATAACCTTTTTGTTGTTGTCTAGGTGACCCCAGGGAGTAAAGCAGAGAATGCCGGAATCAATGAAGGAGATCTAGTTACATCAATTAGTCATTTAAAGTGTAATGATTGGACACACAGTGATGCATTGAACTCAATCAAGAAATGCGGTTATGAATTAACAATGCTGCTATCAAGGTAGAATAACTCTTTTATTCATACACGTGTAGATCTTTAGTTCTTTAGAGTGACATATTATGTGGTTGCACTGGGGTACAAAGTTTATCTCATTCCTTTTGTTCTCCGTGAGAGATTCTTTTAGCATGAGGAGATAAAACTTGTTTCCCCAAAAACAATGTACTGTTCTGTCTATTTTATAGATAATGATGTAATTCGTTTATAAGGTAAGTTCAGTAAAACACACACCTTGATTGGCTGAGTACCATTTTCTAGATCTGTCCGATAAAAATCATCATAATTACCATTAGTTCTTATTTTTATTTTTTATTATTTAAGCTTTAGAAGATCTCTTTGAATTCCTGTTTCAATACTCTGTTAGAACACTTGGGATTGTTAAGACAACACTCAAAACTATTTTGAATTACTCACTCTCAGCTAGTGATCAAAACAATTTCTTCTGTTCTCTCAACAATCATGGGACTGTGTTTCAACAGACTAAAAAACATGGTCCAAAAGATCTTCCAAAGCTTAAACATAAAACAAGAACCAACTGCACGCCTGAGTTGGAATCTCTTTTATGATGGCTAATCATGTTAATAACCATGGCGATACCAACATCCTAACATGTGAAAGATAAATATAGTGTCTTCACTGCATGGGAATGAAGATATGGTTGTTAATCCTGGTATTTTATCAGTTGATCTAGGTATATACAACAAAATAAGATAATAATAAATTATACAAATTTGTGTCAGTAGCTAATGACCAACTTAATGTCTATCTACTACTGATAGGAAAGCTAAGCATGGAGACAGGAATCAGTTATCTGCCATAGAATTAAACACAAGTTCAAAGCCTTCCTTTGGTGCTATAGTCTACAGTGTGTTGTTAGTATTTACCAGTGTTTTCTTTGGGTTTTGTAATAAAAAGTTAGGCATTTCACAGGAAGCCAATTCAGAAAGTTCAAAATAAGTGTCGTCATTAGTTTCAATTAGATTTCCAGTGGTCGCTCGTGATGTGAGTCTAAACTGAGTTCAAAAAACAACCAGAATTGTCTTATCTTTTGACAGATGCTATCCAGAATATATGATTTAGACCCAGTATAATAAATTAAAGTATTTTGCTTACCTTGTGTAAATTGTGGTATTTGTTGTTATTTAGATGGCATTTGGGATGGGTTTCTCTTGTGCAGTCTCAAGCACTTTTGCATCACTCTAGATAAAAATTAACAAGGCTGGCAATTCCGTTCACCTGCTGGACACAGTTGCCCACAGAAAACAGCCAAAATCTCCCATTTCTCCATATCGTACAGCAACCATCTTTATATGTACCAAATTCTTAAGATATCTGACAACATCTGGGGGAAAATCCCTATATCCAAAACATGTTACTGCCTCATCTTTACATTTGAAAACTATTATTAGTCAAACTGATTTGGGCTTTTGCCATATGATCCGGACAAACATGAAGGATAATTTTGGCCACGTGACATCTCAAATCTTCCCCACCTCCACACCCAAGGTAATACTTGAAACTTCAAGCCAAGAACTGTTACCGGCATTAGAAAACTCAAGAGCCATGCACAAAATTTTAAACCAAAATATCCAAGGTTGAACTGTGATTGTACAACTTGAACATCATTTGCCATGCTAAGCTTTCAAGTACTGTCTTGGATGTAAAGAGGGTAAGGTTTGACCTGCACATGGCCAAAATGGTCCTTCAGCTTGGTTTTGTAGTAAAAGGAGTTGCCAGCCTTGTTAATTTTTATGTCAGTAGTGATGCGAAGCCGCAGGAGGATTGCTTATCAGAAACCTGTCTAAAACCTATCTAAATGCATTGACAACAAGTATGTTCAATTTATACAGTCAAGGTACTTGCAAAATGCTTTTATTTTACCATCTCAATCATGTATTCTGGATAGTATCTGTCAAAAAGATATTTAGACAATTCTGGTCAGTTTTTAAATTAGTTTAGACTCAAGATCTAGAGTGACGGTTGGAAAATCTAATTCGAACTAACGACATCACTTATTTCGAACTCTTTGAATTGACTGCCTGTGGACATGGCATCAACTGGCTGGGGCAGAAAAGGCTAATAGAGCAAGACTTACTCAATAGTTGTTTTGGGTTAACCAAACTCCTGTGAATATAGAAATAAAACATTGTAAATAATTATTTGTCTTGATATCTTTTGAATCATAAACATTTTGATCATCAAATTTTGTGTAATGATCAAAATATGTCGAAAGAAATGTTTTGATCATTCAACGCTGCAATTAATAATGTTTGTTTCAATTGGTTTGAGGGAATAAACTTGATTTGATGCGTCATGAATGTCTTATAAACCATACAAAAGCCCTTTGTTGTCAGACCCGTTCAATCCTACAGAGATTAAAACAACAGAAAAACATCCATGACTGACAAACATTAAGTAAAATGTGTCCTACCTTGTTATCTGTGAGCACAAGAAGTTGAATGATCCTTGTTGTAATCCTAATGGATACTGTCTGGGTAAAGGAAATGAACTTTCACCTTTTAATAAGCATGTTGTCAAACATTTTCTCCCTAGGATTGGTCAATATTTTTGTCTGAATACCTTTAGTTCATGTTATTACTAAATATGAGTGTCTGTGAAACAAAACAGTATTTTAGATAAGAGAACATAACTTCATTCAGCAAAGATAGACCAGCCAGGAAACACTCTGTCATTTATTAGTCAGGCAGATCCAGATTAACCCATAAAATTAAAAAAGGCCAAGAAAGAAAATATTTGTTTCTAATGAGTTGTTTTTCGTCTGTTGCTATTAGTGTAAAACAAACAAAAAGAACTTAATAATAAATATTTTCTTTAAAAAAAAAAACTGTCCTTATTTGACCAACATTTATATAACAAATTTTTGGTATGTACATGTTTTGTTTCATTTTCATTTTCATTAATTAATATGAAGCAATATACAGTAGCAGCCTAAATGTTGGGGTACTTAAAGTAACCCAAAATAAGTCAATGATTTTTCTGTCTAGATACTACTAAGTTACTGTGCAGTTTTCTTCTCAGAAGTCTCCCATTGCATTGATTTTAAGAAGATGACAAAAATAATTTTAAGTCATTATAAGTTTAACTAGTCACTAGCCAGCTAAGAATTTGAGGTTGTTAGCTTAGTCTAAACTTTTTAACCGTATTGTCTCTATTTTCGAATGTTAATTCTTTAAGACATTTGTGTCTTTTTGTTGATTATTAATACTCATGAGACAACATCTTTCTTTTAACAGCATTTGACTGTGTGATTGAAAAAAAATCAATTTTGAAGAAGAGTATTTATATACTTAAGTTTGCTTTACTTTTTAAATAATTGTATAAATTCGTAAAGTGTTAAACAAGTTGCTTTTGTTGTTATGTACGAAGAATCTAGGTACATATATACACCTGTTAACCAACAGAGTGTTAATTTTAATTACTTGATATAATCTGAGAAAATTAGCCTTTTAAAATTTCTTTGAGATCTGCCTGCTATGATTTAAACTTGTCTGTTACTTCGTTTGTTCAATTTCTATGTTCTCCTTAACTTAGTCTATCAAAATGTCATGTTTTGTATTCATGAGTTTAATAAGGAGTCAATTTAGGTGTTTAAAAACTGGCTGGGGCTGAAAGGGGTGAGTTTTGTGAGGAGTCAAGTCAGATGTTGTTAAACTGGCATGGACTGAAAGAGTTGAGTTTTATCAGGAGTCAAGCCAGATGTTGATAAACTGGCTGGGGCTGAAAGGGGTGAGTTTTGTAAGGAGTCAAGTCAGATGTTGATAAACTGGCTGGGGCTGAAAGGGTTGAGTTATGTAAGGAGTCATTAGTCAGATATTGATAAACTGGCTGTGACTGAAAGGGGTGAGTTTTGTAAGGAGTCAAGTCAGATGTTAAAAAACTGGCTGGGGCTGAAAGGGGTGAGTTTTGTGAGGAGTCAAGTCAGATGTTGATAAACTGGCCGGGGCTGAAAGAGTTGAGTTTTATCAGGAAAAGGATTGAGTTTTTATTTATATTAAAGGAGAAGTTAGATTAAAATAAACTGACAGTTGCTAGTAAAACATCATTTTTGAGTTCTTAGAACTTGTTTTAAACTCCTTTTTTACAGAATTTCTTTTGAGTTTTTTTTTCTACTCTTTAAAATGGTATTGTAATAATGATTGGCTTTATTTTATACCTGGCACACAAATTAATAAAAGATGCTTAAAATTATTTGATTTACAGAATGACAGTTTTATTCTTGTGAGTTTGTGAGATATTATGTTACAGAACTGTTGTTTTTCAGTTAACTAGTTAATACGTGCTAGTACTTAACTTTTTTTCCTAAACATTTTGCTAGCAAAGAACTGAATATTTTGAATGTAAATAATTAGTTAATGGATGATAGATAAAATGAATAAACTTGTAAAGATTATAAACTTTTCATCTGGATTATTTTTTGAACTAATGTTGTTCTTATTTGAAAACTTTTAGGGTACTAAATATGTCTGCAATTTGGCCTTGTTAAATAAATAAAAGCTTTCTTAATTTTTAACAGACCTCAATTTAAAAGTCTTTAATTTTGTTTAAAATCTGAGTATTTTTTAACAAGATGTAGACATGTCAGTCAGGTTTGTCAAAATAGGCAGTTTTAAAAGTTGTTAGATAGCATGACCTTTTTATCATGCCAAGCTGTGGCTACACCCATATAAGGCATGTGTTTGTCTAATTCACATTTGTTATTAGCGGTGTTGATTTGGTGACCCTGAGGGGATTTGATTTCATTGGGTTGGAATCTTGTTGAGGGAGAGTGAAATTTTCAACTCTGTTGCTCAGTTGTTGCTGAAATCAAATGTAATTAGTGGATTATTGTTTGTTAAGGATTTAGCAACTATGACCAGCAGCCATAAAGTTGTATCAAAAGCAACATTTTCTTTCAGTCCGTAAGTAATCTTATTCCTTGTTTCTTTACAAACTAGTAAACATTTGGCTGAAGGAGACAAATTTTCAATGGCTGGCACTGAGCTAGTGCTTTATTAAATTGTTTACAAGTTGTTTGTAACAGTGTTGTCATTCTATATCATTTGCTGAACATAACATGAAATAATTAATGGTGCTTTTTACAGGAATACTGATAACTGCCAAGCTATAACTTCTTGCTTTAGAATATTGTTTGAGTAAGTAATATGCCCAGAGCACAGATATTTCTGCTCAATTTCAAGATGATACATTAGATAATTTTTAGCCGTGTTGTTTTTCTTTCAATGAGTTTGATTTTTTTTTGAAACTGATATATACCAATTTAAACTCCTAGCAGAAAATGTTTGATCCAGGTCAAAACTTAATTTTCTTTATCAGTCAAGATAAGCAAAGAATACAGACAAAAAACTGTGTATATGAACTAATAAAAACTACAATAATTTCTTTTGGCTTTCACAGAGTAACAAATATTTGACATAGCATCAGGTTTGTTTCAAATGTTTATGTTCATTTCAGTGAGTCATGTTTATAACTTATAATAATTGTGTTTACTGGTCTTTGTCCAATTGTTGTTGTCTGGAATAACTTTAAACTGTCTTAAATCTATTCTTGCCAAGGTTCAATTCCTGTGCATTCATCTACAAGTTTAATTTGGAAATAATATGGTCTGCTTAAATTATAATATCTTTTAATATCAGAAACATAACATTCAGTTCTTAATCAGGTATACCATTCATTACTAAGTAGGTGTTTTGAGTTTGGAATAAAGTAAAATGCAGTTTATTATTTTGTAGATTGCTTTTGTTTTGTACAAGTTCTTAGATTAAATGCACTTGAATCATCAAACTGATGGAAAAATAAATTAATGTTGCTTGATTTAGAGGAACTCAATGAAAAGTTTTGATTGAATTTAAAGTTTTTAGCCAAAAGATTTGATTGAGAGACTGCTGTTTGCTTCTAATGAGTACATTGTTAAGAACTTAGTTTATAGTAATTTTATCATGTTTTAAAATCCATTTCTATAGTGAAACTAATGTGTAAGTGACATACACTGGATCTTGTCATTATTTTTGATACTCGTTTTTATAAATTTCCTTAAGTTTTTAGTTTATTTTGTACATGGTGCGATCTTCTGGTGTGAAGGATTTAAAAACTTTATGTAGACCTAGAATTTAAACATGCAATGTATACTGCCACATAGAAATTCTATAGATGTTTAACATTGATCAGTCTCGTTTGAAGATTTGGTTATTAGTTAATACTCTATAAACTGTCTTAAAATCTTGAAGTTTTTTCTTATATTTTTTTTTAAAAATTATTAACTATTTTATTTATAGCTCTATAGATATTTATTATCCTAGATTGGTATCTAGACTTTTTGGTGCGTTTCTTTCTCTGGCTAATGGCAATCTTTGATTAAGTCACCCCCCTCTCAAATGTCCCCCCTTTCTGGGACGTTGAAAAATAAATCAGCCTTATTGTGAACTGTACTTATTAAATCAGCCTTATTGTAAATTGTGCTTATTTGAGTGTTTACAGTAAATGCCATTCTTAGCACTTGAAGGTTTGGGATTCAAAATAAAAAAATTTCCCGAGGCCTGAAATTTACAGTTTATAAAATGTTAATGATGAGTAGACTGATTTAAAAAAATTACTTAAACTAATGAGATAACAGTTTGTTGGCAAATTGTGGAAGCAACCAAGTTATAATCGACTTTAAAACTAAATTATTAAAAGAATGAAGGGTGACCTAAGGTTTTTAGAAACAAATGTTTTTAGTTACCAATTAAAATATGTAAGTTTTAAAAGCATGTTAGCCACTTCTTGTCTAACTGTGTGCAGAGTCATCAGTTCAAATTTAAGTCACTAATGATGACTTTGATGTATTCAAAGTATGTTTAGGTGTGGTTTCACTGTCATCATTGGCAACTAATTTAATTTTTTTCAAATTAACCCTACTAACTAAAGCAGTATTGTATGTCTAAACAATGGAATCGATACTATATATTTTTTTAAGTTATAAAATTAATGCATTTTTGTTTACAAGTAAAATTGTTTCAAATTTTACTCTTACAGTAGTATTAAATTTTTTTGATGAATTTGTCTTGGTCTTCATTAAATATGTAGCTTATTTTTTTTGACCAGATCCTATTTTTTCATTTCCAGCTATATTTTGATTGCAAGGAGAAGTTATTAGTTGCATAGCTGAGTCCTGCATTTTAGAAACTACTGACATGCAATAATTTGAGAATCACCAGATGAAGTCTTATGTTTTAATCCTTGTGCGTTCAGATGAGGAATTACTGTCACTTGAGACTCAAAAACATGAAAAATTAAACTATCATGATCTAGTAAATAAGAAAGCCTAAAAAACTGTCTTCATTTAAGAAAAATATTTTGTGAACCATCCCCCCAACCTTTCAAGTTGACTTAACCTTTCCTTGTTTTGTGGGTAAAAGTTTTAGCCATAATCATTGAAATGAGGCATAGGACTGCACTTGCAACGGTAAATTAGTTAACAAGCTTAGTACTTAGCTGCAAGTTTCTTGCTCATTAGAACCATTTCTAGATGTAAGTTTATTCTTTGATGGGCTCAGAGGTCAGACTGATGCTCAAATAATTCAGTTTCTGAAAGAAGTAAATATGATCAGAAGAAGGCAAGGACACTTAATCAGTATCAATTCCCAGCTGGTATTCATTTAAAAGCAGACTTAACTACATGTATCAGTTAAAACTCTATTAACTCTTGTTCATAGGAGTCAAACACACTAGCCAGCTACCTTGCCATTGTGACACAGACTATAAAACCTATTAAGAACCCATTTTAAAGAATCAAGTTTTTTTACTTTAGAAGAATCAAATATATGTTTAAAAACTCATTTACTCAGGCTGATAGAAAAACATGAGACATGGTTTATTTGTATTTGAAGTCCTTACATAGGTTAATTTTTTACTTTTTGGATTAAAACTGTTGTCATTTGTAAACTCAAAATTCGAATAACCAAAGAAAATTATTTTCCACATCTAATTATGCCTTTTAATTAAAAAAAGATTGGAGTACAAATTTTTACCGAGCCGGTCGGGGACTGGTAAACTGTGACATAGCAGCGCTAGCAGTGAGTTATGTGGCTTTTGTTTAAGAAAAAATGTCATAAAATCTTTATTTCAAACAATTTCAAGGAAATAATAATTATTCATTGATTAAAGTTATAACAATGTGACTCTTGTAGCCAAAATTGAATTTTTTGAGATAACTGAGAATTGTCTCAGCTTCGAGCCTCCTACTATGTCATCATTGCATGCTTCAAGTCTGAAAAATGTAACAGGAATGGTGAGAAAAGGTTTTATTTTCTAAAATATTTTTTATTCAAGGGTTCTACTTTTCATCTGGAACTCAAAAAATAAGCTTGATATTTGATAGGGACTTTAACATTCCTCAGTATATTTCATAGGCTTGACTGGCGTTAACTTTAGCTATCTTTTATTTGTATACAATATGTAGAAAATCTCCATCAAGTCCACAACCAGTTCGGGCGACTTCAAGCACACTACCCCGGTCATCACGTGAAGAGTCAGATGGTAAGGTTGTATCCCGAGCAGTTTTCAAGACATCATTAAGTGACAGTCAACAAGCCCCGTCGTACGCCACTCTTCCAAGAACTGAAGATAGGAAACAAAGTTATGATGATTTTTATGAAGACCCAAGATTTACATCCTATGGTAATGATTTGCTTTTTGAAGACATTGAAAGTAACAAAATTTTTGTTGACTATTTCAGCCACAGCTATTTTTCATCAGTATCTAGTTCATAACTTACTTCCCACATGCATTGTATTAATGAGTAGAACAAATGCTCTTATTTAAATTGTATGTAAGTTCTTATAAACTCTAACATGTATGTACATGTGTCTATAGCTGCAATAATTAGTGGTTGGAGTGGAAAATGTCTTTTTTTCTTAAATAAATTTCATATTTATTGTTAAAATTAAACTCTCTATTACATGGTATAATCTGAATAATATTAATCATTACATGAAGTTATATTTATTCGTTATTTACTTGTTCAGTCGAAGTGATTATTTTGAATTCAAAAGTTATTTTGAAAGACTGGACAGAGTAAATTACACTTGTTTGACTAATTATAATCACAATAATAGAAGGTTTTAAATCAATTTCTTGAATTTTGAATCTTAGTTATAAACATAATTTATGAAAACCATCAGTCTTCACAGCAAAGTTGGTCATGTGGCAGCTCACAGTCATGTGACAAATGTCAAGGAATGAAAGAATTAGTGCCCTATCTCAAGTGTGTGACAGCAAGGACAGGGACCCCCCCACCCCCCAC
>JAOBAT010123453.1:0-13183 GCA_026413305.1 Hydrozoanthus tunicans
TTTGCCGGATGTTCGACACAAATTCGACTCGCCGAATTTAATGGTTTCAAACGTCGAATTCCTGCCGTATTTCTGCCATATCTAATTGAATTTTACGACTGAATTGAATTCGACACGGCAAAAGTGCGACTGTTTGAACCAGGCCTAAGGCATTTTTATTACTTTTTTTTAAACGGAAAATCTTCGGGTGCTTTTGGAAAGTTTAAAAAATCTTCGGAAAATATTTTAAAGGCATTTTTGAGACTTCTCAAATTTTCGGAATATCTTGCTAAATTTTCGGAAGTATACCAGCGACCAATCAACGCTTAGTGATTTTGCCCTGAATTAAGAAAAAATGCCCCCGCTGTTATCCAATCAGTTCCAAGTAATTTTGCCCTCTATGTTAGAAAAACAATAAGACTACAATATGCGGAGCATTCTTGAGACTTCTAAACTTTTTACAATACGCATTACAAAGTACTGCGAACTTAATTTGTGATTTATTTTAAACTTCTTTTTTTCAAATGTGTTTGAAGCATCTACGTTTCTAAATTCATTCAGTGCAATGTAAAATACACGTTTTTTATATTAAGAACAGCTTTATAGGAACAATGAGGCTCAGATTAGCCAAATTTAAGAACAATTCAAGAACAACTTGCTCCCCCGACGAAACTGGGTTACTTAAAAATACCATTGTTTTGACTTCTTCCCTTAGTTCCTTACAACGTACGTGTATTGCAATACAGCGGATACAGGGGGGGAGGGGGGAAGGATTTGATTGGATGGATTTCCATCCTCCCTCCCCCCCCCCCCTTTTATTTACCCTACCGAAAAAAACAAAAACCAAAAAGATATATAATTTATCAATAGTTTGTCCTCGAGCGTCAACAAAACAGGCAAAATATTTGCAAGTTTGCAGTCAAATCAGCAACTTTAGGGCCCGCGAAATATGTGCGCAACTGAATATATGAAAAAAACGGTGAGTTGAAGGCACCCAACACTCACTTTTAAATCCTGTATCCACCAAAGTAATATTCTAGGCTTAGTATAGTTTTTATCCGATTTAAACTACACCCAGCAATAAGAACAATTTAAGAACATCAAATCGCCGAAAAAATAATAACAACGTTCGAGCCTCGGCCAAGTTTACTGGTTCTTATCACAAAAAGGCGTGTGGTTTGTAGCATTTTTATCCTGTTTTCAGAAAAGACTTTCCTCTGCAACGTTGCGTTTCTGTTACAAGCGTAACATGGTAGTTTTACGCGGGGGCATGCGATACCACTTCATATGCATCCAAGTAGTTTTTCCAAAGCAATCGCAAATTCGTTCGTACATTAAGTAGCTGTTCCGAACCTTGGCAAAACAGTGGTCAGTTCTGTTCGTATATGAAATAAACAAGAAAAGGCATAGATACAGACGAGTGTAAAATTTTTGTGTTCACTTCCTCTTCATTCCCCTTTGGTTTGACCAAGTTTAATTAGTACGATAAAGTTTTGAATTTGTCCCCTATTCTAACTTCTTGCACAGCTGACTCTCTTACGAAATTTATTTACTTACTGAATGAAGGAAGAGAATGGTTTCAAAATAGCATAATCCAGGAAAGGATTAAAAAACGCTAAGCGTTCCCGCCGGACCTGAAAAATGCTTTCGATTTCATTATTTCATTATAGCTTGAGCAGTAGACTAGGGACGACAGAAAACCAACTATTTTCCTAACACTTGCATAATGGATTTCTTTCATATATCTCACTTTAAGAACAAGTTAAGATGTTGTTCGAATTTGTCGAACCTGAAGTAAAACGTGTAGAAATGCTCGCTTTCATGCACCCAGTTGTGTTATCGTTTGCGGCCGATATAGAAACAGAGGACACTGTAGATTAATAGAAACAGTAGGTACGCCAAAGGAAACAAAACTCGAGCCTTCTCGTCTACGGAATAATATTTTGAAAGGCAACTTTGACCGTATCGTTGATTGACATAATTGCTTTCTTCTTCTCCCTCCCTCAACGTTTTGTTCCTTTTGAAAAGATCCTTTAACTCCGTGTCGCTATACATGGGATTTCTAAAGCTGACGGTGTTTGGGACCTGAAATTCGATTCCACAATTATTCATTGTTCGAAATAAACCAGGTGCTGCTGATAGTACATACTACATACTACACACTACATACTAAACACAACATACTATATAGCTACACACTACATACTACATATATGTTACATACTACAAACTACACACGACATACTACATACTACATACTACACTACACGCTACATATGTACTACATTCTTCATAGTACACACTACAAACTACATACTACACACAATACACTACATAATACACTCTGCACACTAAATACTACACACTACATACTACACATTACAAACTACATACTACGTTCTACACACTTCATACATACTACATACTACATGCACACGAAACACTACACACGACATACTACACACAACAAACTACATACAACAAACTACACACTACAAACTAAACACTACATACTACATATTATACACTTGTCGGGTAATGTGTCTTGCTCAAGGACACATAACAATGGTCTGACCAGGGCTTGGTCTCGCGACCCTTTAGAATTACAAGTCAAGAATACTAACCCCTTGGCAACTGCACCGCCGACACATAATTTACACACTAAAAGCTACAAACTTCATACAATAAAATTAGATCAAACTTTGAATCCATCATTATAGTACCAACCTTTATGTTTTGTTCGTCGGTGTAGCAGATGGCACTACCGTTGGTACTTGCAGCGTCACAAGGACCAACGGCACTACTTTTATGATTTCTTGATAAACTTTTTCTGTTCAGATAACATATAACAGCATATTCCACGAGTGCCCCAAACACAAATAAGAAATTCCCAAGGAGATATAAATCAATTGCTTTGATATGCCCTACTTTGGGAAAGGACGATTGCAAACCAAAAAGTAGCGTAGTTATAGCAAGCACAGTTGTAATGGCGAGAGACACCCGAGCAGGTGTTGAGCGTTCGTCAATCCAGAATCCGACCCAGCTGATGACAACGATCAAAGCAGATGGTATATAAGTTTCAATCAAATAGAATCCGAAATTACGTTTGAAAACGTACTTCACGGCAAGGACGGTAAAGTTTCCTGTTGGAAAAATGAACGATTGTAAGTAGGATGTATAAACAGTTCGTTGCACACTGGCTAAAAACTGATTTTGTTGTTATGCGTTGTACTATTAGTAGAGCTTTATAATAAGACATAGTGTAATTTGACTCTTTGAAAACTTTGCATGTTTTTGTCCTAATTTCTTTAGTATTAGAAGTCTTATTCCGTTAGAAGATTCGGGAGGCTAAATTTAGAAAATTGTGTAGTAATATTCGGGTATATCTCTAGATCCAAGCACAAGAAAACTAATTTCACATATGAATTCACGTTTATGAATTACAAAAAAAAGTCTAACTTAGTATGGCTGCATATTTGATTCAAGTGTTTTCACTGTATGGCAGAGAGAAGTTGGCGTTCAGGGCCTCGAAAATAAATTGTGATTCGCAATGCGCGAGTTTCCAAGGAAGTGAAGAAGACAAAAAATATGCTTCTTTGGAAAATTTTGAAAAAATGGCGTCATTGAAACGCCGAAGCTTTCTAAATACGATGCTCTCTAAAAACATCAAAATCAAACAACCTTTCCAAAGTTTTTATAAAGTTAAAAAAATCAGTGCCTTTCTCCTAACTGATAGGTACGATATTCGATAACTACTCCTAAACCAAACTTTTTGCTAAATTTCATGGTGAAGGCGGGCCTAAAGGATCCATTCGTCAAACAGCCATAAAATGGGTCGACAGAAATTGGCCAAGATAGGAAGAGGAAGAGGAGCGTTTCTTCTCCCCCTCCCCTCCCCCTGCGTTATTCTTTAGACTTGTTTTTCCTCTTTTATGGCAGTAACATGACAAATTCCTGAGTCCTGGCGGGAAAAGAGCTGTTCCAATGTGTACCTGTGTAATATTCAGTTGTCCTTGTCTCAATACCCCATTTCACCAATGAATATTGTGCTAACTTGAGTTGTTTAGAAAATGTAACCGGCTTGGATTTGTCCTGCATCCAAGAGTACTTAACGTCCCTTGTGCTGTATGAATCTGTAACAAAATTGAGGCTTGATTTTAAAGTGCATATGAAGTAAAAATTTTTATTACTTCAGTGGATGCTAAACGAGGAATAATGATAAAAAAAATTTTGCCAAAATCATTCCTGGTTCTCGAGTTATCAACTTTTAAAAATTGCATCTGATAACCTCACGAGTGGTTCCGACAAACTTGCATTTTTCTAAATCTGCTGCCAATCCGTAAAATTTGGGTGGGTTTGAGCCAGACTTGGACTGATGATCCATCTGCCTCGGATACATCAATAATCTAACTTTAGCTAAAATACACCCAAATGTTACGGTATGTCGGCAGATTTTGAAAAAGTGCAAGTTTGTCTGAATCACGCGCACTCAAGACGTCATCAGATGAAAATTTTAAACGTAAACATCTCAAGAACAAGGAAAGATTTTAGGAAATTTTTTTCACCGTTTTTCCTCATTTAGCAAGGTCTATCCACTGCAGTAACAAAATTTTTCATTTCATATGCACTTTAAAGGGATCCTTTACTGTATAACATTCTCTGGTCTCAAATGTAACTTTGCTAAGTCTGTATCCTCATCAGCAGTTCAAATTTGATATTCCTGTACATAAATCCAATCATTTTTTTATTACGCTAAGCAATTTCCACGGTTTGAATTTCCCGCGCGCCGCCATTTTAAAATGTGACGAACGGGTTACGTTTTGGTTGTATTGCCAGACTCCACTCTCCATGAATGCAATAACAATGAATGAGACGAGGCATACTTTTGCAACCAAAACACGTAACTCCAATAAAAATGGTCCTGTCAGGGGAGGAGAGAAAGAGAAAATAACTTTGATCCCGGATGACTACAGGTTGCAAAGCCAATTTATTGGTACTTCGAATGATTTGGTGGTCACTTTTTTTCGCGAAAAAGGAAGAGAGACATTTTCCAATTTGGAACAAGTGTTGTGCCAAAGAGACCTAATTTTCGAGTGAGAACCCACTCAGTATCATTTAAGTTTTTTATTGCATTATCTTAAAATTAACTGTAGCAAAACAGATAAATGAACCAGGAATACGCACAGTGTTTGGTCCTTTCGCCCGTCCTACCGACATTGATGACTGGACAGCCATTATACCTGGTCTTTTTCAACATATAATAATAAACTACGAACGTCGATGACTGACCAATCACAATGCACAGTCTTACTCAGACATGTGACATCTTACCAAATTTAATGACTGACGACCAATCACAGTGCACAGACTCACAAGAAATGTGATATCTGACCAATAAAGATGACTGACCAATCACAATGCACAGTCTTACTCAGACATGTGGTATCTTACCAAAACTGATGACTGACCAATCGCACTGTACAGACTACCCAGACATGTGGTATCTTACCAAAACTGATGACTGACCAATCGCACTGTACAGACTACCCAGACATGTGATGTCTTACCAATTTTGATGACTGACCAATCACAGTGTACAGTCTTACTCAGAGATGTGGTATCTTACACTGTACGAAAAGTTGGATTTACTCATGTTTGCCAATGCGCAAAATGTTAGATCAAATTTGCACACATTTGCACCATAGCAAAGGTGGTAAATGCCACATTAGCTCATGTGCTTGAATTTTGCTATAAATTTGCCACATTGGCAAACATGAGTAAATCCAACTTTACGTGCAGTGTTACCAAAATTGATAACTGACCAATCACACTGTACAGACTACACAGACATTTGATACCTTACCAAAATTGATGACTGACCAATCACACTGTACAGACTACACAGACATTTGATACCTTACCAAAATTGATGACTGACCAATCACACTGTACAGACTACACAGACATTTGATACCTTACCAAAATTGATGACTGACCAATCACACTGTACTGACTACACAGACATGTGATACCTTACCAAAATTGATGACTGACCAATCACACTGTACAGACTACACAGACATGTGATACCTTACCAAAATTGATGACTGACCAATAACACTGTACAGACAACACAGACATGTGATACCTTACCAAAATTGATGACTGATCAATCACACTGTACAGACATGTGATATCTTACCAAAATTAGTGACTGACCAATCACAGTGAACAGTCTTACCCAGACATGTGATGTCTTACCAATCTTGATGACTGACAAATCACAATACGCAGTTTTACCCATTCATGTTATATTAGGAACAGTACATATGGCGTAAAGTGGCAACTTACAGCTCTCAAATGCAAGTTCACACATTTGAAGATCAAATGGAAATTCTTGAAATTCCATTGGACAGTAAGCATTAACTTTCTTCCTGAAAAGGACAAGAAATACGGAACCATTTTCTAACCTCTTTCTTAACGTACTATCATTATATAGTTCAACTGCACTCTAAAATTAAAAGTAGGAAGGAATGTTAAATACTAAGTATCTGTATATTATCTAGTATATAGTACTTTACATGTACACAAAACTGTTTATGTGGCACAGCAAAGTAAAGCGCCGGCGAACTGTATATCACTTTCCCGTTGGGGTGAGACCTCGCAAGAGATCTAAACAAGTCCGATGCTCATTAAAAATACCTCTTTTTAAGGGTGTAAAGGGAGGAAGACACCAAATCAGTTATACCTTGTACTGTAAATAACTATCACTTTCCCGTCGGAGTAAACCCTCGTAAGAGATCTAGACAAGTCCGATGATCATTAAAAATACCTCTTTTTAAGGGTGTAAAGGTAGGGCGACACCAACTCAGTTATACCTTGTACTGTAAATAACTATCGTTTTCCCGTCGGAGTAAACCCTCGTAAGAGATCTAGACGAGTCCGATGATCATTAAAAAGACCTCTATTTAAGGGTGTAAAGGGAGGGAGACACCAACTCAGTTTTACCTTGTACTGTATTTAACTATCGCTTTCCCGTCGGGGTAAACCCTCGTAAGAGATCTAGACGAGTCCGATGATCATTAAAAAGACCTCTATTTAAGGGTGTAAAGGGAGGGAGACACCAACTCAGTTTTACCTTGTACTGTATTTAACTATCGCTTTCCCGTCGGGGTAAATCCCGTACAAGCAGTAGGCGAGTCCTATAATCATCAAAATGACCGGTACCCCTACTTGAGGGAGTTGGAAAAAGATGAGGGGGCGGTTGGTGGTAAGAAAAACACAGTCATACCTTGTACTGTATATCACTTTCCCGTTGGGGTAAATCCCGAACAGATAGTAGGCAAGTCCTATGATCATCAAATTGGACCCATTTCAAGGGTGTTTGGAACTCGGAGGAGGGGAAAGATATGTGGCGGTACGAGAAAAACTCAGTTATACCTTGTACTGTATATCACTTTCCCGTCGGGGTAAATCCTCACAAAGAGATCTCGGCGTGCCCTATGATCACTAAGATCACTCTCAAAGAACTCATTCGGTAGCCACATGTACTGGATGAAGTCTTCGTTGAAAGTAATGCTGGGTATGTCTACCAAGCCTATGTAGGCTAGCCGGGGATCCTTCCATATTTGTCTTAAATAGAACATCGTTGTGAATTCCTGTGGCATCAAGGTACAAATACAAGAGAACTTCAATTGAACATCTCTGTTAGAAAAAGGGCAGTTTTTGTTACAAATTAAACTTAGCAATTCTATTTCTTTTGAAGCCCCCATTACCTTAATCCTCCAACCCCATTATCTTAACCCTCCATTCCCATTATCTAAACCCTAAACCCGATTATTTCAACCCTTCCCCCCCAATTATTAGTCTACTTGGAAACGTTGATTGTTGATCACATTAGAGTTAAAAAATGGTAGCAAATGTTTTATAATATAAATACTTTATTTTCTTGTTATTATTGTCTTAGCTTCCAGCGGAGGTTCTTGTGATGGCATTTAGCCTTGCTCCCCTTCAAAACATGTTTTCAAAACTCTATGAGTTTAACAAAAAAAGGTTGACATAACCGAGTGCCAATAACAAGTAACAGCTTTGTAAGTTTTGACAGGGTTTGGAATTATTTCGCCAATTTCCAACTGGTACACTAGATCTTAAGAGTAACTGCGACGATACTTAAATTTGTTCAAGCTCCAGATTTGTTAGCATGACTTGAAGAAAAAAATCATTGGCTTGGCTCTTAAAAGCAGCGCATTCATGTGAAGTTATTTAAAATAAGCTTTCTGACTATGTTGCTTTTCGTTTCGCACATCAGATGAAACTGTCAGATTTTGAATATTTGGAGCGCACACCAATTTTAAAAACGGGATGTTATTGATAAATGCTATTCTCAGCTAATATTACGGCTAAAACTGTTTCATGTAAAATGGCACGATAATTTCTTTTCTAAAATTTTGACCGGCTCATTTCCTTATGGTGGCTACGGGCCTGCCATACATACATCGACCTCAATCTGTATTAACTCTGGTGGTACTATATGTCGACGGTTCTGGCAGAAAAAAAGCTAGGTATATAGGTATATACTTACCATATCGACCTCGTTGATTGGTACAATTGACGTCACGTGCATATTTGCTTCAACAGACAGAGGGCCTCCTGATAAGAACATAAAGATGGCTAGATCGTATATTTGCCCCCCCCCCATGAAGAGCTCGTTGGTTTTATGCCATTTCTCTTCGCAGGTTTTGTGGCATCCCAACTTGACACAGGCGCTTTAACAGCGCGGGTCAGTCCTTGATTAAAACAAATGTCAACTTGAACTTACCTCCAAAATCAGGTCTCAGGCGTTTGTCGTAGTCTGCGAATAACTGATTAAGAACGGCTGTTATATTGCTGTATTGCCCGCTCAGTGTTGTCCTATGATTGGCTGGTATTAGTATATTGAACAGTGTAACAAGGTCGCTATAATTACATAGCGTCTAGAGCGATATCGATTTAGAAGTAATTTGCACGATCGGGTTTTTCATGAACAAAATTGTACAAACACTCATCAGCAAAACAAACTGTCATTTTAATGAAAAAAAGAACCTTCAAGAGCAAATTAATTCCAATCATCAAATGTCGAGAGAAAAACGTACAAAGTTTTAAACTTGTTAATGATTTATTTTCAAAATTTGTAAACCAAATCATGCAGTTTGTAAATTTTCGAATGTGGACCTTGTGACTTGGTTAAGCGATCTGCAGAAAAGCGATTTTTGTTCAAATTCTTTTCAAAACTTTTATTTAATACGAAAAGAAACGACATAAATTTGACCCTGGTTCGGAAAAAATGATTTTGACGTTCGTAATACTTTCAATAAAGAATCCCATGCACGAGTTTCTACAATTTCCTCTTACTGTATTTCTTACATTAAATTTTATCGTTAGTTTCACGAAATAAATAGATCTCGATCTATCACTTTGACTCTGCAATCTATAGTATATGTAACCAACTGAGATGCAGAAACCCCTTTATCTCTTTATGTGTCCTATTCCTGCAACTTTGCTATATCTAGCTATTTTGTGAACTTTTCTTTCTCATAAAACTGTGGAAATAAACTATTTTACAACTGTTAATTAAGTCAGGGAAGTAAATTAGTATCAAGCGGTAATATAAGCTAGGAAAACTTGCAATTGGATCCATTTTGGGAGAAAAATTTTATTGGCGAGGAATAAAACTCAATAAAACAGTTCAAATAAAACTCCAGTCATAAATCTTAAGGGTAGCGCACCTTATGACGTCACGGCTTAGTTAACTGAAGTTTAAATCACTAAAAAGCCGCTCTATATTCTGTCGCTTTCCCTTTAAAAGTCGATTTACCAGCTTTTAATGCTTCTTGTTTTGAATCACACTTAATGCGCTAAAGACTTTAAGCCATGCACTCTTTTCTACTAAGAACATCTTAGTTTTTGGAATGTTTTTTTATAAATGTTTTTAGGATTTAAGCCATAAACGTTCTTAGTAAAATGTTCTTAATATAAGCATAAGTATTTGGTGTACACGTTTGTTTTTTTTGTGAGTACAACGACGCTAGGATAAATCAACTGGTCCATAAATAAAAAGTGTGCTCTTATTTTCTATTTTTTTTTCAAGAGCCAAAAATCCGGAAGCATCAAGCTATATTGAAATCAAAAAAGTAAATGCATCATACTTTTATACCATAATATAACAAAATAAAGTTCTCTGCCGTTTCTCAGCCGCTTATATTATGTATTCTTGGCACTCTCTTAAGTTTTGGCCGATTTTCAGCCTGACATTTTTACAGAAGTTGTTGATACTGTTGATACAGATCGTCAGTTCGTTCTTTTCACTTTAACTGTCCAACTGTGAAGACTTACTCATTCATTGTATATTCCTTGACCGTCTAACCAAACCCTTTTACTTCAACCCTTACTAATCCGCGGAAAAGCCGACAGCTTATCTGCTATAGTTAAAACATTCTACACTATTTTTTATAAACAACCTTTCTTAAGGACAATTTTGAGTCTCGAGAACGTCAAAAATCTATAAGAACATATACTGATGCTGAAGAGTGGCGATAAGGGAAATAATTTTTTATGGTTAATTTTCATTAGTTTAACATCGCTATTATAGTGCTGTACAAGTTTATTTTGAATGTATATTTTAGTCATTTTTGCAGGCCATGGTAGTGGCGGATTCATTAATGTGCTTCCGGTTTAATTTGTTTGCCGTATAATTGGAATGGAAAATAACGACTAGTGCTGCTAAATACTAACAAATATGTTTAAGAAGATTTTAAGTACATATGAGGCTTTAAAAATCCTTAAATTATTTTCAAAAGAACATTTAGCTTCAGCTGAAAAATTGGACGTCTGTGTAAAAAAAAGGAGTGTATATTTACCATTGACCTGAAGTTTGTGATAGGCGAATGCAAACTCTTAAAATTGTTTATTTCATAGTCCTATTAATCTACATAAAGACATTTGAACTTGCTATTTCGTCTAAGATGACGCCTGTTTTTGTTTTCAATACCAAGTTTATGTTCTTAGCTAGTAAATAAACAGTAAACTGACAATTTTTAAACTCATTAGTTTGTTAATTTGAATTTCTCAACGGTATGTTTGTTGGTAGATGACAACTTCATACTTGGATGAACTAAGTCGGCAACTTTAATTTTTTCGACAAAGCTCCGCGAGACTTCTAATTTATGATACAGATTCACATGCCGCGATCAGTTCGGCTAGCAAGCTCTATAAGCTCGTGGAATCGAAGGAAATGATTATTAAATGTAAGAACAAACACTTCACCGACCTTTTAGTTGCATTGTTGCCCGTATTACTAGCCACATAGAACGAAAGTAACAACTTCACTCTCAAGAGAAACATCAAAGAGTTCATGGCGTAATTCTCCAGAACGTCGTTGCTTCGTATGCATGCGTTGAAAAACTTACAAAGTTTACCGAAGGCTTATAATGAAAATGCCTTAAAACGCCGATTGCCAATCGATTTGTTATCCTTTTAATATTTTTCCACAAATTAAGGCATTCCTACCGCACTATGCATAATAGCAGGAAATTGACCACAGTCGAATACACCTGCAAAAACTTAATTTATGCAGAGTATTTAAAAATTAGTTTTAAAAAATGCTATAAGGCATCATTATGTTATTGAACAAAATAAAGCATTGTAAATGTAGTACTTTTGACTCATCAACACCTTAGGTTTTAGACGTCCATCGGAAAAATAATTAACGCTTTCGTTTTTTAAAATAAAATCAAAATAAACTAAAAAACAGAAATGAAACAAATAACATTTCAAGTTGTTCTAATCGACTTTTCACCGCTACCGCTTTCGTGGCAGTTTGCTTTTTATAACAGATCTTAAAAGTATTTTAAAAATTCATTTCTTTTATTGTTATTTTAATGGGGTTTCTTAAATTAAAAGTTTTAAAAGAATTTACTCGCCTCGCGGTCGGCTTGAGGCTATAGTTAATTGCAATCACGCCGAGAACGGATACCAGGAATTGGGCTTTAGCAAAACAACTAAAGACGAAAGGAATGTATTTTTGAAAAGTATCCTGGAACGCACACAGAAAGTGACTTATCGACTGCATACACATAAATTTAGTATGTACGCCTTTTCTTAATAGGGACCTTTAATTACGAAACAGTGCGCCAACGCCGAGGACGGCGGCAAAAACAATACTGAAATGCAATAGCTGCACGCTGGAATATATCGTGTCAGCCACCTGCACGCCGTCGCCTTCAAAATTACAACGCGAAAAGCTCGACTTTAAAGTCTTTACGACTACGAGAACGACCTACATATAATTTTGTCAAACTTCGTCTACCTTTAAGACCAACACTTTCATTGTTTTCTATTCACAAAGTCTAACTCGGACAAAAGAGACAGTAAACTAACTATAAACGTGACTGAAAGCGACAAGCAACAAGTGTGTTTTTTTTAAACCGTTGTCGTTCTCGTTGCGTAAGGCTCCTAGTTACAACCTAAGAATAGCCAAGCTCAAACTTGCGATTGTTTTAAAAGTATAATTCAAGAACAACTCAGGCTAACTTGGAAAATGTTTGTGTTAGAAGTTGGCAGACACTCGTGATTTAACAAAGCGATGTAGCACCAGCGGGGGGGGAGGGGGGGTACTTCGGGGTTAAAAGAGTAGGGAATTATCATCGGAGAGTCCTCAACAAAAGATAAAAATTGCAGTCCTTTGTGCTTGGCGCTTTCAAACCCTAAAAATACCGGGCGTTTGGCTTAACACAGGATTTCTAAAAAATACCGGGTCGGCAATTTTCATCCCCCTCCCCCCCCCCCCAAAAAAAGTTACAACAGTCATACCTACCACCCAAATATAGGGAGTACCCCCCTCATTCAACGAAAGATCGACTTTCCTCTCTGTTCGTTTCACTGAGACGATGAAATTTGCTTTTGGTTTCATTTGGTTTTTAAGCTTTCCATTGTAGGAACTTTAAAACTGTACCGTTCGAAAAGGGTAGAACCAGAAACAAATTGTCCAGCAAGACCAGAAATTGTACAACATCCACACAATGTATAAACTTTTTAGTTAGTGGTCATCATATTCACATTGTTTTAGTGTATGCGTGTTAAAGGTGAAAGTAGCAAAGCGGAACCAATTGCTGGATTCGTGTGCGCGTTAGTAATTCTATGTGGTTTTATCTGCTCTGCTCATTTGGGC
>JAOBAT010123464.1:0-13181 GCA_026413305.1 Hydrozoanthus tunicans
GTTGGTGGCGGCACATAATACCCCACCCCCTAAATTGGGTTCCTAGGAAGTACCATTGTTTTGACCTTTTCCCTTAGACGCATCTGCGGCTGCAGTTACACAAGGAGTTATCTCTTGATGAGAAAACAACGCCTCATGTTTATGTTACTGTTAGCCGCATCTGAGCTCGCCAAGAAAATTCCGTTGGAAATGAATTTTCGAAAAGATATTGTCGAGTCGTACAAACCTATTGTTTGGGCCGAGCACTGACCAATTTCCATGTTGCATAATGTCAGTCATTTGTCGAACAACCGCTTATCTCGAACAATAGAGCTAGTCATTCAATGTACGAATCTTATGTAGTCCGTAACGCTTGTATAAATTCTTGAATATTTTGGCAAAGTCCCGCTTCAGCTTCAAATTATACCTAAATTGTTCTTCCTTGCCATTCCATTATTTTATTGTTGGCATGGAAATAACCTAAGATTATTAACTGCCTAAATTTATCGAAGTGCAGTAGTTATGTATATACCAATATAGTAAGTGCTGTTGCAAAACTTGATAGATTTAAAAACGAGTGGTACAGTGTTGTACAGTGTCTTACATGTATATATGCGACGAACATTCAAGTTTCGGTTGCTTTAGATAAAATGAATTAAAAGAGGAGTTAGATGTGTTATTATGAACTTAAATATAGAACTAAATCTGTGTTCAAGGATAAGTAAATCTAATTATCTGATCAAAACCTCAGCCTGATCAAATTTTCTTAGCTTATAATTTTTAATTTGTGGGCAATCTTATAGCGTGGGTGTTCCAATCAAGTTTGTTCTCATAAAAAAAATGTGTATTCTTTTCAACTGCATCTGACTCAATTTTGATTCGCTATACGTAGAAGATAAGGATTTCTGTCTTACTATTAACACAATGATTAAAGGGCACTCTCGAACTGCTAACACTTTCGGCCAATAGGAGTCCGGAAATAATTCGGGTTTTCCAAGGAGTTCAGAAAACTCTCGACGTCCGGACCTCAGGTACAGAAACTGCACTTTTTTTAAAACCACAAAACAGGCTTTTGTCGTGCACCTTCTGTCTAACTACTAAAGCTTGCGTGTAATACGCTTACGTAATTTGTAGCCATAAAGATCAGGCATTATTATTAAAGCGTCCGACAAGGTAAAACAAAATTCTGCTAAAACTATCTTCAGAGGCAGAGCTTACACATTTCACACATCGAGGGCATTTTTTCCTTCTTATTTTTGATTTTTAACTTCTGCGGCAAAATGAAAAAACTGAAGCTATGGTTAACTCAACCGACAGCCGCTAGAGCAAACTAAAGAGTCAGATATATTAAAGTAGCAGGGTTAATTGCCGGAAACTCAGTGCATGAACGCTAGTGTTTTTATTTCGTTTCCTTTTCCCCTTTTGATATTTGTTTTATTTGTGTCTCACCGTACGTGTGTGTATGGTTAATTTGCTCTTATCTGCTCTGCTTAAGGTCTTGAGAGTAAGAAAAATACAAAACAGGCCTTAAAACGAAAAAGGAATGAAAAAGTTTATAGTGCGAACGATTTCTTCGGACAAACGACAAGCAGGTAAATCCAGTCTTCACGCGGTCGGCCTTGTTGTTTTGCTAGTTTGTCCGCTATAATCTCAGCTTTCACGTGCATGCAGTCTTCGTCTTTTAAAACATCCAGAACTGCTTAAATAAATTGCGTTTCGGAGAACGGCGGATAAAGCAAAACGCATCTAAAAGTGCCCAAAAAATATTTCGGACGACAAAAAAAAATTAAAAACAAACAAAAAACAGGACCAATGTGTAAAATTCAAACTAGGGTCTCTTTCATTCAAGCATAGTAGCAAATGTTTTAAATGTAAACTCAGTTTTTTGTGCAATAGTTTACATCTTCGGTAAAAACCTACACGACTACAACTCAGCCTATTAACTTCGTTACATTTATTTTTTTCTGAGATCTGTCGTGATTTAGACTGCCTTAACACGATAATCCGTTTGCCACTTTCTGGTGATTTGGTAATTCCCAGGTTGAAGGCAGATCTTTTAAACCAGACAAAGAAATCACAAAAAAGAAATGTAAACAAATTAAGAAGTTGCCAGAACACAGAATTCGAATTACAAGACAGGAAAAGAGAAAACCTGACGACTTGATGACCACCAATTAATCTGTTAATGAGTAACAATTGACACCAAATACCCTCCGCTTCCCATAAACAAGGTCGAGCCAGTTTCATCTTACAACGAAAGAATCTCAAAAGTTTCTCGTGTCTGCGATTAAGATTCACCAGAACCAGCATCAAGGAAATGGCAGGAAGAGAATATGACTGAGTCATGAACTCGAATTCAACAGCAGTTCAAGATTTCCAAGAGCCAGTGCCGCGAGAATACACTGTGCAATCCATCTTGGTTTTCTTCATCATGATCTCGTCGTTGATTTGTAATTTTCTAGTAGCGTGTGTTCTCGCCAAGAAGTCACATCTCCTCTCATCTTCCTCCAACAAGTTCCTACTTAATTTGACCGTTGCAAACTTCCTACTGAGCCTCACGGTTTTCCCGTTTGGGTTCGCGTCAACTTTAAAGGCAAAATGGAGCTTCGGCGAAGTGTGGTGTCGATCAAACGGATTCCTCAACGTGTTGTTCTCTTGTGTCACTATTTTTACCGCCACTTGTTTGAGCTACGATCGATATCACTGCATACTGAACCCACTGACTTATTCAGTGACTGTGTCAAACGGAAAATCGAACTTTCTAATTGCATTTACTTGGTTAGCGAGTTTGTTCGTGGCCATTTTACCTCTCGCTGGATGGGGGATTTACGGATTCAGTAAATCGAAAGCTTGCTGTACAGTTGTTTGGAGTGATCCAATGAGTTCTGGATTTTCAAAGTTATTCGCGGTAGCTGTGTTGCTTTTTCCACTAACAACAATGATATATGCCTATTACCATATTACCAAGGCTGCAAAACGACAAGCTCGTATCGGACAAATCGCTGTTTTGCCGGCGTCACTTCGAAACTCGGTCAGTTCGGATGTTTCACGGCTGAGTAATTTTACCGGGATGAAAGCCATCCGCGCCTCGTTACTTGTTCTCGGTACTGTGGTTCTGTTTTGGGGACCGTATGTGATCGCAATTCTCATGGAGTCAAGCAAAGTGAAAGTGCCAGCTGAGGTACAGATCGTAACTGTTTTGCTTTCTTATACAATGACCCTTCTTTACCCTATAGTTTACGGGTTTCGACTGCGGAAGATACGAAGGGAGGTGAAGCGAATTCTGTTTTCGTTTTTGTTTTGTTTGAGCGACAATAGGGTCCGTCCGTTCTCTCCAGGCGAAGCAGGGTTCACTATTCCTGCACCTGGTCATTTTAGGAACAGATCAGTCTCGGACGGACTAGTAAATGCTATCGAAATCGACAGTGGGCAAACCGAGCCTGAAGGATTGTGGCCATGTCTGCCAATAATTGTTGAAGAAACCAGCAGGCAAAGAGGGACAGAGTTAACCGAACTGACCCAGATCGGTTCATTCGGATCTGAGAGCTTTTCTCTACCAGGGCAAATCCCTGAAGAACGACCAACCAAAATGTTGCAAACGAACATATAGGAAAATTAAACATTATTACCTATACGAAATGATCGTTTTCTAAATAAATTGAAACTTTGCCTTCAAAACACTTTAACAAATAGCTTTTACAAAGCAAGCTATTTTGCAGATGTTGTCTGTTTGACTTTCCTTTTTAAAACCATTGTTTTTAATTATAATACTCTCAGTTTGAATCCTTTAGCAAAATCGAGTTAGGTCAAGTAGTTTACTTTAAAAGGCCAAGTCGCAGGAAGAAGAACACAGAATCAACAAAACGTTAAGACAACAATTATAACTTTCGTTTAGTTTGCAAGCATTTAACCCTCTCTCTGAATTGCTTCGGTTTATTTAAGTTTATTTGTTCTTACCTTTAATTTTCAGGTATAAAGAAAACATTGACACAACACGAATGAAAAGAATACAAACACAAATAAAAACAAATGTACATTTTGTTTTCAAGTTGTTTACGCGAAGAATAATTGCAGTTTCTGTCAGATGTCATTGTTAATATCTAGTATTTTGTTCTAGATATAAAATATAAAACATAAAATATAAATATAAAAATTTAGGTTTAATATGAATGGGAGAATATTCTACAGAAATATGCAACTTTTCTGATAACAAATTCCGCATAGCTGTTATCTGGAGCTTATCGGGGAGTCCATATTGTGTGCCGTTAAACGGTGTGTGGTCCTTATCCTTTCGTATCTGTTCAATGGCGCCATGACAGTGTTTGGATTGACACATTTTTGGTGACATCATTTTCATATCTTGCTGTGAAAACAGCCTTTTTGTTAACGCCCGGCCCACACACGTGGAGAGTTACGAAGGGAGACTAGGAACCAGTCTTTGAAACATCGGAATCGGACAATAGAGATCGGGTCCTACAGAAGAGATTGAGGCCTGGGTGTTGCTGTTGCGTAACCACAGTCAGCCCAGGCCATAACAGTGAAAGCATTAAAAAAACAGCGTACGAAAGCTATGAATAATTCTGAAACGATTACAAAGGAAACCAAAACATTGTTATCTTGGTCTCGTTTATTATATTAGTGTTTGTGTTGTCGATCTGGAGGCCCGGAATGCTAAATTTGAAGCAGTTCCTTCCCTAATTCTTTACGGTTCGTTCTTTCTTTCGAAACTACTGCCACAAATCAGTTTTAAATTAAACTTTCAACATGCAGATTCAGGGCGCCCGGATCCCAGATCGAAAATATCTCGAATCCAGGGCTCTGGTCGAGTAGCTTCGAGCTTCGCTTTTACAAGAATAAGCTTTAACAAAACAACAACAATAACAACAAAAGAAAATCACAAATGACAGCCAGTTTGTCCTGTACTTATTTCTGTCTTCCTGTTACTGACATTGTGCACACGCTGGTATCTGGTAATCGGTTTGTCATGTAACGTCACTCAATCATTGTCATTTGCGTCAAAGCCGTCAACCGAGCAGGCCTCCATGTTAAACGCGCGAGCAAAAGAAAGAACTCTCCCCAGGTCAATCTTTTTCTCGCGCGTTCAATATGGCGGCCCGCTCGAATAACACTTTATTTTATGCTCTTTGCCACTCCTCAAAAAACAAACAAACGAAAAAAAACAGCCGCTACACAGGCTATTCTAGCCAAAGCTTGATGTCGTTGCCGAGATTTATTGATACACTCTTTTTTGTTTTAAGGCGGGGTACACCCAAAGCGCGCTTTGTGGCCACTTTTCCTCGTGTTTCTTCTTCACGATATCTCCATCCTTGATTTGAGTCTGCACAATCGTATTGCTTATAACACAGATGGTATGAAGGGGAATCAGCTCGAATATTTTAAGATTTTTTGGATGAGTTTTGAGTTTTATTTCATTTTTTGAAGATTGGGATTTTTAAAGAGAATTTGAGTTTGGGAAGTTCAAAAGTTAGTTATGAAGTTAATTGCCAAACCGTTCTCGAACCAAAGCTGTACTAGTCACTTGCCAAGAGGAACGGTTTGTTGATGTTACTCAAATTTCTTCTTATGAATATCTTTTTCAACTTTCCATTATCCAACAAAAGTTCGAGTCTTTTTTTTTTTTTATAAGAACGTCTATCTGAAAAACAACCGAAATTTACAAAAGTGCAAAGTCAACAACCGAAGCTGAATTTTCGTTACATTGCGGCACATGTACAAAAATCAAGGATTCATTCCTTTGGTTTCTTAAAAGCCTAATTTTTTTCGGAACGTTCGCGCCTGAGAAAAATAGAAAACGAATGAACCGGCGTTTATTTGGTCACGGCCGGAACAATAATTTCTTTCGAGCCTCATTGTCCTTATAAAAAAATCTTGCACACAAAGTATATTCTAAGGACGTTTAAGGCTAACCACCCCCCCCCCTCAAAAAAAAATTTTGATTCTGATTTTCACTAGTAAGACGTTCCGTATGGAATAATTATAGAGTGTGTTTTGATCTAGGATATTTTCATTGGCACCAACCTCGTAGAGTAATCTTCTTCTGGCATGACAAGTAAAGATAAATTAACTTTTTGAAGTTTTTCAATCGGTTAAACTTTTAGTGTTATTGATTTAAGAAAACAATCCTTATTCCACTGGTCAGTCATCTGAACTGGCTAAGCCGTGGTATTTACTCTTGCTGGAGAAGAGCATTTTGACAAAAATATTACGTTATTTTCTTCAAATCGTCTTTCAGGAAATGAAACCGAAAAACATTTCAAAGGCTGTGGAAATGGAAAAGCAACATATCTCAACCGTTTTCTTTTACCTGAGGCAGGATTTCTTTAATTATTTTTTTACATTTTGCAGAGGGTTGCAAATGCTCAGCACCGCCAAAATGACGCATTTTGTCCACTTCGAAATCCGATTTCTTCGCGCTGCATCATTTCCCCCAAAATCCCTTTGAAGATTTGAAAAACAACAACATTTCGTCTTCCGAAATCCAGGTTTTCAGCCAACTATTTTATGTAGCTTTTAATTTTTAGTTTTGACCTTTGTTTAATGTAGTTAAAAATCAGCCGAATTGATTTTTCGACTCGGTTGCCGGTGAATGTTTGACCGATGCTGGTATTTACTCGTAATTAAAGTTGAATTGCAAGCCATCAGACGTTTTAATTGTTCTTATAAAAGAGATTTCCATTAGAAAATCATTCAAGTTAAATTAGAAACTATTTACATACCAAACATACGGACTGCTGATCGAGTACTTGGCAACAATCAGTTACTGCTATTCTGATTATTTCAAGAAAATATGAGATGAACGTGAAGCGAAACTCGAAACTCTATTTGAAATGTAATTAATTTCCGAAGTTTTAATATTAAAAGTAATCCAACAAACTCAAAACGGAAAACGTCAAGATCAGTTCAGTATCTAGTGATAATTACGATAATAATGACAACAAAATTCAAATTTTTTCTCTCCGTACTAACCCTGCTCTTGGCTGGAGTTGATGAAACTTCGTGTAGTAAGACACCAACAGAGGTAAGAGACTTTTATTTAGAATCCCACCTCTTCCACAAACTGTCTGTACCTTCGAGCACAGAGTCATTTCTGGTGAATGATGTCCTACACTGCGGACACTTCTGCATGAAAGAGAATTCCTGTTTGTCCTTCAACTTTGGCCTGAGTGTGGATGCAGCCGGAAACCATCTTTGTCAGTTGCTCGATGTGAGTGCTCAACAAAGCGCTACCAGTTTGATCTTAAGCGATGATTTTCATCACTATAGCTTCTTGGTAAGATGTACCAATTTATATTTTTCTCAATATATAAAGGAGTGTTTAGCAAATTATTTGGTCAGTACTTGTAAGTTTCTAAAATTTTTGTCCACTGTATCCGTTTTAATGCTTTAACCACGGTTTTATACGCTGCAACAGTGAAGAGTTTAACTCATAGTTTTAAAATGAATATTTATCCAAACCTTTCATATTCTAGCTACTCATGTTACAAAATTGTACCTCAATCAATTTTACTCGTATATCAATTTTAGCTCTGACAAACATTGCAAAGCAAGCAAGCAAAAGACCAATCTCTATTGTTTATTTTTATAGTAAAATAGGTAAAAAATAGTATTTGTGATTTTTAAAACTTAACGTTTTCGATCTTAACAGATCATCTTCAGAGTTAAAACTGAATTAAAACTGCTGCGTCTTTGTAAGATATACGAAACTTAGCATAAAATTAAGTCACTCCAATTCCCTTAGGGAAAAGAGTTAGTTCAAAAACTAATTTTAAGCTAAGTTTCGTATATTTTACAAAGACGCAGCAGTTTTAATCGAATTATTTGCAATAGGGTATTATCATAAATAGATATTCTTCATTTTTTCTCAGCCTCAGCATGTTTTTACATGTTCTTAAATTTTTGGCCATTCTCTGCCTCGAGTTCTTGTAAAAAGGGTTCTTACAAAGACAAGAGTGTGTAGGAAATACCCAAAGTACTTTTATCAAATAATATGTCAGCAATGTGGGTTATACTCTTTTCCCACATGGAAAAAAAGTAACAACAATCAAAACAACAATAACAACTTTATTGAATCACTTCCAGTACATTTCTATTTACATTTTTTAAATTGCATTTACAGTTTTTAATGCACACAACACAAGTAGTAACAGCTAAAGAAGGAGAAAAAAACGTTAAAAACATGAACGTTACTTTTATCAAGTTGATATTAAATACTAACGAAATAAAACAAGTGTAGTGACTTAAATTCCGTTGAATGTTTTGCTCCAATTTTTTTTTTTCGGATTTAGTAAGGAAACTTAGTACTTTGCTCACTGTATGTTTGGTTGAAAAAATAATATCTTTTCGTAAATGGTTTTATTGTCTTTTAAAACACTAACAAAACATGTTCCAAATATTTACTCACAAACACCGTATTTCATTATTGAGAGTTAATTGTGCAGGCTTCGTTGTGAAGTTTGTTTTCGTTCTGCAGAAGTTTCTGGTTTCGAATCTAAAATAAATTTTAATTCATTTTTATGTTTGTAAAACATTACTTTTTAGTTCTTAATTTATCGCGGTTGAGAAATCAATAGGGAAATCCCTATTGATCAAAGCTGGGATAAAAACGATAAAAACATTGATGAAGATATTCAGGTAAAACAAATTAGAGAAATTTGTTATTTTTTTTTTTTTTTGCTCAGGCTTAGGAACCTCGGTTTATTGTTGGATTGTATGTTTCGGTTCATTACATATACCACTAAACAGAAACATAGTTTTCAACCGCGTTCTCAACACAAAAAATAAAGAATCTCTTATCCTCAAGCTTCAGGCCTTGTGTTTGATAAGATTTACCTTACCTACCCTATCGTGCTTTCGATCTCCTTTTACTGTTATAAGAACCTGTGTAGTGTTTGTCGTTTACGTTTTTCAATTGCTCTTTTTACAGAGCCCCTGTTAAAATATAGGCGAGTTTTTTTACATTTTTTGCTTCATTAGCATACGCACTTTTCTTCTCAATTCAGCACAGAAACAAATCTTCTGAATAATGAAATGTTTCAGTGCAGAACAAATGACTTTCTCTGAAAATATGAGATTGGTATACTGTCAAGGAGTAAAACTTTTTGCATAAGATTTAGTAAACATTTCTTATAATATTTGATTATTTTCGCTGAAGAGGTTATTCTTAAGAAGAAAGAATTGAAGAACAAGGCATTTGAATAGGGAACCAGTAACAAAGAGATAGGAATTGAAAAGGCTTTTCGATAACATGTACTTACGTGTATAAAGCTCCTCGTGTTTCGTTTGACCGACAAAAGAAACTGTAGTTACCTAGGAGAACTCCATATAACTGGCCGGCGGTTTCAAAGACATATATAACGCCAAGCCAGGTTCGAGTTCATGTATAGAGATATGTAGGTTACTGCCGAGCTGTATTTGAGTCTGAGTTCAATTAAACTCTTGTTTGAGTCGAGTCGTTCGAGTTTCGTTGAAACCCTGTCACGTCACCAGTCGAACACCGTCGCGTAAGCTCTACCAAGCTAATTGCCCCCGACCGCAATGTGACTCTGCTGTGAAATTTTGTTGATTCCGAGATATGGTTTTAAAAATTGGAAACTTTACAAAGTAAAACAGATGAGCAAATGGTTGAAGTTAGATCCCTTCAAATTCTCCACAAACTCGGAAAACGTGGAAATGTTAATTCAAGACAACACTCAACAGTGACATCACAAACCAGAACCACGGCTCCACTCCTTTGCGTTAAACTGCGCGGCCATTTAGGAAACGTTTTCGTGAACTCTTCGGCCGTCTTCGTACTTTTAACTTTTTTACGGTTAAGAAAAAAATTTTTCAGCATAATTTTCCTTCAAAATGATTTTGTTTAACATTTTGTAGCTTTTGAATGGCTAAAGAAATAATTTCTAGGCTTTGATTCATTTGACCTTTAAGTCCTACACTTATAGAACCGAAAGTTCGGTCACTCATACTTTTTGATAAGCATTTCAAGTTTTAAAGTCAGTTGTCAGTCTTTGTTCGTTGTATGCTAAAGAAGCAAAATGTAAATAACGACGTCAGCTGAAACTCGCCTATAAACAACTGTTTGGACTGCAATATCTTAATGCTTCAAAACACCATATTTTTGCGCACACATTTACTCGAAATATTCGTGAGTTCGTCGCAACAAAATGAGTTTAGACTTAAATCTAATTAAATAGTTTTGCTAACTCTGAAGGTGATTATTTTAGGTCAAAACGTTTAGTTTTCCAATTTAAAGGTCTTATAATCCATTATCCCAACGACTTTTACTTGTGTTTAGATTCATTCACAAAATTAAATGCAGCTCAACTTGAGGTTGTATATCTTTTATAACCTGAACTTGTTTTTGTTATTCTATGGACAAAGCGGAAAGTGTATTGACCTGAAAACAGATTCTACTGACCTAACAAAATTAATCTTTCGTTTCCGTGTGAAAACAACTAATTCAAAGGTATCGTCAAATTTAAGTGTTTCAAATGAAGATTTTGCATTTCAAAAAGTGCTTACAGTGGTTTAGCGAGAATTAGGGTAAAAGCTCTCAGGCACCTCATTTAAGGAAAAAGTCTTGTTTTTATTCGCGTATTATTTGCGAATAATACCCTTTGCGGATTATGAAATACAAATAAACTAATCCTTTATACAAATGGGCCAACTTAGAACCAACAGCAACAACATTAACCAGAAAGCTTATTTATTTACTCCTTACTAGGTATATGATCTCGTATTTTTCTTTTTTACCAATATGCAAAATACTTTTTAAAAAAGAGTTTTAAAGGAACATAGCTATCTTTAAATAGCAAAGGCTAAATCGAGTTTTTAGGTAGAACTAACACTTGCAACCAATTAGTGTACGTACCCAATGATTAAATAGCAATATTAACAGTATTTATGGGCTTAAAGTCATTAATTATCATTAACATATTATTGTTTTGTTTAAGAACCGCTGCGACAATTATCAATGCCAAAATGGCGGCACCTGCATCCATGTTAAACGAGACAACTACACATGCGCCTGTCGGCCGAGGTTTACAGGAGAAAGATGTGAGATGAGGGTGAGGGCAGGTGGGTGAGGTGACGATGACGGTGAGGGCAAATTTGTGTAAGAGATTACAGTAATATTTCACGAAAACTTTACCAAAACAAATCAATATAATACAGTTGTTTTGGTTTCGGGCTAAAAAAATCTCTATCTATTACATTTTGTTTTCAGTTTCAACTCTTCTACTGTGTAACAAAAGCAGCAGTTAGGGAAAAGGTCAAAACAGTGGTACTTCCTAGAAACCCAATTTAGAGGGTGGGGTATTATGTGCCGCCTCCCACCACCTTTTTTCAAAAATGCTGAGTTTTAGGAGCAAATATCATGTTCAATAAAATAGATATTGATAAAGTGCTTGCACCAACGCCTTCTTTGTGGAGAGAGGAGTCCATAATACAAATAAAAACAATACCCCTAAATCAGGTTTTGAGAAATTGAGTTTTGAAAAAGTAGGAAGGGGTGGGGTGTGGGGTATGAAATTGGGTTCCTTAAAAATACCATTGTTTTGAATTCTTCCCTTAGGCAATTTCTTGCAAAGGGATGTCGTACACCTGAGTTTGGACGCCATGTTAAAACGGAGGAGGACTGTTGTTCATGGCATACCTTAGTTTTAGCTCAGACAGCCCCCGGTTTTTGGCACATCTTCATAAACTTGCTCTGGATTTTGATAGTTGTTTTGCCAAGCTCTCATAGAGAAAGAAAAACGAAAGCAAAATATAAAAATAAAGGAAAGTAGAAGCTTATGAAAGGGAATTAGAAGATGATTATATTTTCATTATCAGGCACTGAAGCGACTGCAGTTGTTGCCGTTAAACGAACTTGAATTCTAAGGCCAAAAACCGGTCCTTAAGTCGCTGTGATTTAAGGCGACTTAAGGCAATTCAAGGCAACTTAAGGTGACTTAAAACGATTTAAGGAAAAATGGGGCTTTAGGCGATTTAAGGAAAAATTGGGTGAAAAATGACTGCGACTTAGTGTGGTTTAAGGCGATTTAAGGCGTCTTAAGAACCCGGAATAGGCCTAATTCTCCCCCCGCGATGGCCTAGTTACGCACATCATGTTAGTTTATTCTCACTGTACAAACAACTTTTCTACTAGCAAAATCCTGTCAAGATTTGTCCCGTGCAATGAACCGTGGAACAGGAATCCACAAAATAAATCCTGAAGGACTGGGGGAACTGGACGTGTTCTGCGACCAAACGTCCGATGGTGGAGGTAAACTAAGCATTACTTTTTGGACCGGGAACTGGCCCGCAAACGCTGCTAAACTTGTTGTTTTCGAGCGGAGACGTTTCTTGAATAAACCCTCCGACTCCGCCAGTTCGTGTCAGATTGCAGTAAAACTTCCGAAACGACCTTAAGGGATACTCCCCATCGATTCACGGAGTTAAATTTTTGATTCTTGGATTTTGAGAGAATTTACGAGCAATTTCAGATTGCGTCGTACTCATTGATATTCATAATCAATTTTCAAAAATGATATGCATGGCCAAAGCCGACTAACAACTAAGGTCCGTCAGTTCGGATCAGATCGCCATAAATGTTTGCGCAATGGTAACAAGCAGAAATCTCTATTGACTGCATGACTGAGTCAGACTTTTCATTTTTTATGTCTTTGAGAAGTTCTAGGAGCAAGTCTTGATTGTACCGACAACACAAACCTTTACTTATTATAATATTCATTGACAGAAATCAAGTCAAAACAATGTTATGCATTTGGGAAGAAGTTTCTTTTGTGTTTTGGCGACCATGTCGCCCTCTAGTGCTCACGGAATAACTGAGAAAAACGTCACGCTTCGTATGATGTGAATCGGTCCTGGTCCCGATGTACAGTGGTATTTTTTGTACAGAAATATTCATGTTGCGTTACTTTCTATTACTCCGCCTAAAATCTTCCGATGTTGTTCAAATTCTCTCCATTGCTTCTTCTACCAGGCTGGAGTTTGGTGTTCAAAGTTGTAGCTGGAGTGAAGGAACGCACGGCAACGATTTGGGATGCTTCCGCTAGCAGGAACGAGGACGAATCTGCAGCACTCGATGTAACGAATACTTTCAAGGATCATTACAAGAACCGCATTGCAACTCCTAAGAACTGGCCAATCTTTAAACCTGAACTGGTATGATTGTAATATGT
>JAOBAT010123475.1:0-13181 GCA_026413305.1 Hydrozoanthus tunicans
ATCACATGATTCAACCCTGATTCTAAATCAAGGTTTTGCTCGTTATTTTGGAGATTGCATTGCAACAAAAAACCACACCCGCAATAAATTTTTGCTTCTGCCACTAATAATGTATGGAACATTTTCTATTTTGTGAGTAGATCAGCTTCAATAACATGTTATAAACACCAACCGGCACTTTGTTCCCCCTCCCACTCCTCCCTGGCATTTGTGATTGTGTCAATGACTGACAAGGCCAGCTCATTCAGCAAGGATATCTGTTTCTGTTATTAAAAAAGAACAAGTATAATGAGTTGTTATGTTCTTGATTTGGGCCATTGTGGGTGGAGTTAACACTATTTTCATTTTCCTCTGTACCACAACCTCTGTGTTTCTTCTTCTGTCACATTCTTCTGTACAAGCTTTTGGCTTTCTGCCTCTTCAGGTGAATTCACCTGAGGAGGGCAGGACTGCCAAAAGCTTGTAAAGAAGAATATGACAGAAGAAGAAATACAAAAGACAACAGAATAACATAGACTGTGGTACTGACAGATGAAAATGAAAATAGTGTTAAGCATAATGAGGAAACTGGGGAATTTAACTTCTCTTTGGAGGTCAGTATAAGAACAATTACTAGTACTGTACTAACTTACAACATCTATACACTATAAACACAAAATAATAACAAATAATATGATTATATTTATAATTTATCTTTTTGTAGCTCTAAATCCTTCCTTGTGCCTAAGTGGCTTAAATTAGGCCGGTGCTAATAAAATTATTTCCTGTTTCCCCTGGACAGGAGACTACATTATTCTATCATAGGTTAGCCCCAAGCAGAAGTTTAGTTCGTACTCATTTGAGTCGACTAGAACAAGTCAGGCAAAGCGTCTTAATTGCTCTGAAAGTACCTTGTAACACAGTGGTTTGACTGAGGCTAAAACTTGCAACTGTAGGATTCTAACACTGACACTAACTTCTCAGCCACACTGTGCAATTATCATTTTATCTTCTGCGTTAATATAGAGAATTTGCAGATGAAAATTAAAAATAACAGGGTTCGTTACACCTTCACAACTTAAAAAATCCAGGGTTTTCCAGGGCTATAATTATTTTTATTTTATCCAGGGATTTTCCTGGACTTTCAAAACCCAGAATTAAAATATTAATGCTTAAAATCACCTGTTTAAAAAATTTTTAGTAATAATTGTAATGTCATGAAAATTTGTATTTATTGGACTTTATATAACAACAGCATGAAAAAATTCAGTTTTAAGTCTTAGTTGTTACTTGAAACAAAAAACAATGCATCATTTGGGAAGTTTAGTTTTTTCAAGAAGATTCTATGAAATTTTCCAGGGCTTAATGAAAAATTTCCAGGGCTTTTCCAGGGATTTCCAGGGCTTCAAAAATTTTCCAGGGTTTTCTAGGATTTCAAGAGCCCAAATGAACCCTGTAATAAGCAGCTTTGATTTCATTAAATCTTGACGTTTGTTAATTTTTATTGTTATGAATAACAAACATGGAGTACATACTGACCTGTGTTTCTTGAGGGATAAGCTGAACTGCCTGATTTGTGAGTGATTGTTCCCGCTCTTCAATCTCTGGGTCATATTTAGTTCTTAGGTAGTCTGGCACTGAAAGGTTTGAAATCTCTTCAACTGATGAGTACTAGGCCCTGCCACTGCTTATAATGACTCAAGCTGATTCAGTGGCCAACTACGTTTACAGTAGGCTAATTAATTACATCTGGTTTGTTTGCTTCTGCTGTACACATAAATTATAATTATAAGCTAGGGTGTCTAAATTGGGAGAGTCAGACTAACTTGAGCCAGTGATTGAGTCTGCAAACTAAATTGTAAAAGTCTTGTACTGTAACCTGGCAAAAATTTAATACCTATAACAGAAGCTCAAGTATATAATGAAGGGCTCTATACTGAAAGACAGTAGAAACTATTTGGATGTAGAAATTCTTTCATCAGTTCCTCTAAAAAGCTCCTGAATTTTTAATACAAGTAATAATAAATAACACTTTTTACTGCAAAAACATAGTCTGGTTAAATGCATGATAACTTGAGCCTAAAATGTGCTATTAATTTAAAACACTTTTGAAATTTAATGGCATAAATCCTGTGTAATGGGACATTATCCTTTTGAATTATGAATCCAATATGTTATTTCTATAGAATCCTGAAAAGGCCTTTTTGCACTGCTTCTAAAAATATTAGTAACAATGGGACATAGATCTATGAGTCAGCAGGATTGATCAGTGACCATATTACAACTGAAGGGTCTAGTGCAAAAATGATGTAAGTGACTTAGTATGAAATGTTGAATTCTCCCAACATTTCTGAGGAGATAACAGGGGTAATGTAGGGAGAGATAACAATTTCATCAAAAGTCACTTATGTCATTTTTGCACTAGACCCTTTGACATTATTTGTAGCTCTTAACAGCACTGAGGCACAGAACCCTTTAACCAAAAACAGTTGCAATAAAAAAGAATGTGGAAGTTAATGCACACTCTTTGGCACAACAAACCTAATGTTTAACTCACCTACTTCATGGTTAAAAGCTTGAATTCGACCGTCTGTAGCTTGCTATAAAATAACCAGTAGAGTTTGAGCAAAAGCTTGGTACAAACATATATGGTTTACTTACAATCTACCTTTACATTGAACTAACAGGTGGGGACAGATCTTCTTCAGGATAGATCACAAAATTTGTTAGAAATAAGTTGCAATGGGTAGAAATTGCTTGGCTGGAGAGGTCTGACAAAGCAAACTAATTGTGATGTTCAGATACTAGTTTTTAATTGTTTTTACTCTCAAACTGCCTCAAGATTTCAGGAAATAAGTTACAATGAGTGGAAATTACTTGGCTGGAGAGGTCTGACAAAGCAAACTAATTGTATCAATATTTTGATACTAATTTTACTCTCAAATTGCCTCATGATTTCAGTCATTTCTCATAATTAGATGATTACACAATATTTCAACTGCTGCTGCTAGTCTCCATCAGGGCAATGGATGAGACTGTATTCATGACGGCTTGTTTTTATACTTGTCGTCATATCATCAGGACTTTCTGCTGTGATCGGTTCTAAGTTAGTTGAAGCCTATTACACCATTGTCGACATCCAGTCGTCATTGCACGATTGCTGCAAGTTTCTACCAGGCAATGGTGTAGATTGGACAATGGCTTGTTCTTATACTTTTTGTTAGATTATTCTTCTTTGCTGTGATTGGTTAGGTTAGTTAAAGCCTTCTACACCATCATCAATGTCCAGTCATCATCACACAGTGAAGGCTAGCAACAGCAGTTAAAATATCACATTCATCGAGTTATGACCAAAATAGTAAATTGTTTTATTCTTTACAGTATATTCCATCAGTTTAATGTGATTTTTCTTCTAGAACTTTGATGTGTTCTACCTGTTGTACAGAAATTCCTAACCTTTTCCACATGCCTAAAGAGTGCTAGGTGTGCTTAAAATCACACACCTCGATCTTAATTTTCCTCTGTGAGTAATGCATTAATTTTTCCGTTATTTGTGGCTGCGGGTAATAGGAAGGTGCGGGTAATGCAATGATTTTATGAGTCTCTGGGTGGGTACATTTTGTTAAATCAGTAATTACAGTACTGAGAGAGAATAAAACAGAATTTTCATGAGTCAATAAGTTTGTGTATTGTATTGTTTGTTTAAACCAGCTGTCTGTGTTTGTATTACACTTTGTTTGCTCTAGATTTAAAATACTGCTTGATAAAACCTATCGCACGCCATCACACACCTAGGAAAGTTTAGGTGTGCGATTGCTAGCACAACTGCCATTTTCCTTGTACTGTATTTGCCAGTTAGAAGAGTTACATTTATTTAGGAGATTTATTGCCCAACTGAGATTAGTTTTCCTACATAGAGTGTAACTTGCACCTCAACAAACTGTACCAGTTTGTTTATTGTACATATTAATTTGACATATCACCTGGACAATTGGGTCTGGTTCCTGCTGCACCAACAGTGGGAGGGCAATCAGATTCCTGAGTAATGGTGTTTTTTCACTTTTCAACAGTTTTGTCAGTGTGTTCACTTGGCCTGCAAACACATCACTAGTCAGGCTACAGATCTATGATCTCATTATCTAAGATTTGTCATGCCAGAAAGAAGATTGGAATGCGTTTCCTTTTGCTATAATTGAAGGGTCTAGATCTAGTGCAAAAACAATGTAAGTGACTTTTGATGGAGTTAACATATGTACACTAAATTAGCAGGGTTTTGTTTTAACTTTTCATGACTGTGTGGCAGAACTTTAAAGTAATTCATACAAAGTCACTTATAAATATGACATTCTTGCACTACACCCTTCAATTGGAAATAGTGCTTTAAAATTGGTCTAGTAAGTTTATTGGATGATATAAGATTTTAAACAAAACTTCTCTGAATTCCCTAATAATGTAGTATAGAGTAGAATAGTGGTACTGGATGGAAAAATCTTTCAAAATTAACAAGTCAATAGAATAGAATGGAGTAGTAGTATAGGGTGGAAAGATTTCAAATACAAGTTTGTAAAATAAGCTGTAAAATTAATTTAAAAAAAGTATGAATCAAATAACTTTTTCTTGGAGATGGGTGTTGCTTCTTGTCAAAAATGAGGATTGGCAATTAATGTAAACACTGAGCATTGTGTCCCAAAAGAAAAATATTGATAGTTTGAAAACCATCAGTGGAGATGCTTGGCTTCCAAAACTGAGAAATTAATAAATAGTACAGTCCCAAATAAGGCCCACATAGAGTGGAAGTTTAGTAAAAAATTCTGTTAATTTTATTTTTGAAGTAACCACTATTATTAATTTTATTTTAGTTGTCCTGATGAAGGCTTTTGTAATAAAGCCGAAAATTTGGCAAAGGAACATTTGTGTTTTAGCCAGTTTATTGTTTATCTTAATATACGCTGCATATATACTATAATTAAGGACTTCCGAGTACACTTCAAGCCTTCGGAAATAATTTCTCTGAGTGTTTCTTTTTTGTTTGGAAAACCTTACTAACAGTAAGGCCACCAATACCTACAGGTTTTAAGACTCACCGTCAAATGTCACTTACCAGCCCCTCTTAATTAGTAGTCAACACCCTTGAAATTTAAACTCAAGATAACATTTGAAACTTAAATTAAATAAGCTAGACAAAAAATTTTTACGACAAGGTTGAGATACTGGGTCAATGTTCATACTGTACGTATACAGACTGTTCAAAACAGTTCCAACTGACAAATATTCTTTATATAGAAAGAAACTTTTATTTCGAACTTATAGTCCTTCACCTGAACTAGACATTATTAAAGTGTATTTTTTTTTATTATGTACCTGAAAGTAATGCAAAATTGTCCAGAACTGAAGGCCTGCAGAAAGAATGAAAGAGTTGGTTAAATTCACTAAATTTATGGCTCTAGAAACTATACAGAAAGATAATGTTAATTCTACAGGAAAAAATTATGGCAGAGTATCTAAAATCATATGTCATTGAATGCATGCATTGGTCAGTAGAGCTACAAGAAATCCCAAAATGACAGTGTTAAATTATTTAAAGGTTTATCATATATAGCTTATGAGCTTGCATGTTGTATATGAATGTATGAATTTGTATTCTAACACTCTAGATGCTGGCAACCAATATCAAAACCAGTGACAGCAGCACAGCATAAAAAGTGAAGCTCAGTAGGTAATCACTGCATAATTTGCAAAAAAAAATTATAAAGCCTTAACTCAAGACAGGACAAAAAGTAATGATTTTGAGATTTCGACAACTAGAGCCAAAGTAATTTGCACAGACTTTCATTGTTTAAAGGGGAACTGAACTCTAAAACCAAAATTCTTCAAGGTGATGAGAACATATATTAATTTATCTAAAAATTTTTTTTGTGTCGCACTGATTTTCCAAGAAATTCTAGTTTGTATGTGTGTGTTTCTAGTTGTTTGGGGTCATTGAGCGTGGGGGCTTGTCGACTTGTCAGTGGTAAACGAAGGTAACGTGTGACGTAGGTTATGGGGAGCGAGTGAGCGCTTGAACTGTTTTTGTTGTCATAAACTCAACGACACATTTAAGAGTGAAAGTTACAACTTACATTGTGTGTGATAACTCACTCCAATGACAAATTTTTTCAGTCTCTAATCTGAAGTCATAGCCTCACTTTCTCTCCGCTTAACCCCTATTTCTAAGCTGATGGTACAATGCGGCAAGTAACGTGTTTTAAACTAGAAATCCTTGGAAAGTCAGTGGGATCAAGGTTTTTTTTTTAATATCGTTTTCACACTCAGTTAAAGATTTTGTTAGACAAAAGTTGATTTTAGGGTTTAGTAGGGACCAGGCATCAAAATAGTTTCTGACTGCCAGGGACAGCTAGTAAACTAGTTAAGCAACTCACCAAATGAAAAAAAACAACTTACCAACTCATCTGTTCATGTTCCAATTTATTCAAGAATGACTGCAAAGACTCCTTTAGATCTTGCACACGACTGGCAATTGCCTCCAGAGAAACTTCTAACAGCTTCTCATCCTTTGAAAACAGAAAAATTTTTCATTAAACTACTCTCCCTAAGAATAACATGGTACAGTATTACAGTATTTATTTAGTATTTTTCCAGGGGAGCATGCCACCGGACTACCCTAGAAATCTAGTGCATTCTTGCGATCTTAGCCTCACCGGGTCGACAAACCTACTTTGCAGTCCCTGTGAAAGGTGTTTATCTGCCACTGAGCCAACCTGACACTTTTAGAAGTAAGTGTAGCGATTAGCATAGGAAGTCAAAGTACAAGTAACATTTAAACTGTCAGTGTTAAAGTGAAAAATGCAAACAACAACTTTTAATTCTTTTTCATCTTGATTGTTACGCATACTTATAAATATTAGCAAAAGAGTCAAGAAACTATTGGTGGAGACAGAAAATTGTCTGCTATAATCAGAGCTGTCAAAGTTAACCGCATTGAGCGGGTGTCACAAGATTTTGAGCCTCGTCACCCACTCACCTGCATGGTAGTCAAACTCACCCGGTCTTTCTATGTTTCTAAATTACCATATTCAATATCTAATTTAATCTATTTCATAATTGTTCTAGAAATTCATATAAAACTTAACCTATAAAATACTTTTTCATTATACTGTATCCCAAAATCATGCAGAATCAGCATTTCAGCCAGTGTATCTTGCCAAATATTCTCAGGGGAACATGCCCTGGACCCCCCTAGAGGCTCGTGCCAAACCTTCTTTGCCAGCCCTTATACTGTAAGCTTCTGCCAGCTGGAAGCCCATTACATTACAGTCTGCTGCCATTTCCCTGGCATCCTAGATCACACATGGATATGTTAAAATTATTTCCAGACTAATTTAAAATTGCTATGTTAATAGGTCAGGCCACTATTGAAAAGGAATAGAGTATGTACATGCTTTGTGCTCATGTTTCACAAGATTTGGGAATTTCGGGGGTTGACAGCTCTATGTAATTACCCAGCATAACAATAAAGGCTACTTCCATAATCCAAAGTATCGAGAACATGAAGATCAGAAAACAACAATGGGATTTATAAACAACGAAAATCACAGGTAGAAAGATGCAGAGATTTTAAACTATTCTCTTTATTTTAACACAAGATATCGTCACAACATACAATAACAACAGCATCAAGTACTTAATTCCATCTTTCAATGTGCAATGTATTATTTTACAGAACTGAGTATTGACAGTACTTAAATAAAGTTGAACATCAGCCAGGCTACCTCAATGGAACTCGTGGTTGCATGTACTTAGCATTTGGTGATCAATTATGTCAAGGTCATAAACATCAGATACGAAAATCAGTTAACCAAAATTCTGACTACATGATACTTACATTCATACTTGCACCTTTCCTTCTTTGTTAATTTAGAACTGCTGTCTACACGAGCAAATCAACAAAATTCGTACATAAATATTGAAATGAGCAAGCGCAAAGTTGCCCAGCGGTGTTTACAACAGGACATGCGCACGAGCAGCAGACGATCAAAATGGCCGACAATGTTTTGCAGAGGAAAGTGTAAAAAGTTTGCAGCTGTTGCGCTTTGCATATATATTGTTACTTCTTTTTACACTACCTACATAATTCTTTCAGAACGTGGTGATTTGAAAAGCGACAAATCGCTACTGGAAACTACACCCCTTTCTAAACATTTTACCCAGTCAAAACACAGTGACAGTCGGGATGGAGATATTATGTCTGTGGAAGTGTGGGGGAAAGCGGCCATTGGTCTGTATCTGTGGCAGCATGTACTTGAAGGTAGCCTCGAGACGCGCATGGGAGGAGTTTGGAGCTATGGAGAGAAACAGATCAGCGGAATCCAATTTAAATTCCGCACGGGTCCTGGCGTCGTCCCTGACAGGGTACCTAAAGACACAGAAAATTTAGTGTTAGTGTTAAATGGCCGGGAGCCAACCAAAGTTTCTTTCGCTTCAATGTGGCTGGATTCGCTACCTGAACTACGTAATCTGAAGAACGTCGCTGTAGTACTGCTTGGCAACGAGCAATGCAAAAATGATTTCCTGTTGCCGTATATGAGAAATTACGGAGGGCCAGTCAAAGTGGCTTTTGTTGTTTATGACGTGCCACGTGTAAGTGGTTTTATTCAGTGGCCCTTGGGTGTAGCGACTTACCGCAAGTTTCCTGTTATCCCCGCCTCGACTGTTCAAGTGAATGGCATCAGAACGTATAGGTGTAACTTTCTTGGCACTGTTTATCCGGGGTCATCTAGAGAGGCTCTTCAGAGGGTTATTAATAAGCACAATTTAAACAAAATATGTTTAGTTAAGACTAGAAAGCAGTGGTTTTCAAGTGAAAGCCCAAGGACAGCTGAGGAATACCGTGATGCTTTGCACAACAGTGACTTAACTCTTTGCCCTGTTGGGATTAACACTGAATGTTATAGAATTTACGAAGCTGTTGCATGTGGCTCCGTACCGGTTGTTGAAGACATCATGACCCCTGGAAATTGTGGCAAACAAAATGGAAATTATCCCTTGCAAGTACTTAAATCCATGAAGGCACCTTTCATTTTTATTAAAACTTGGGATCAGCTTCCTGGAATCTTAGAAAAAGAGACTAAATTGAGCCATAGATCTATTGTAGAGAGAAGAAAAAATATCCTTAAATGGTATGAAACGTTTAAAGTGAAGCTGAAGAACCTCTTTGTTTCAACTTTGAAAGAGCAGTTTTTAACTTAATACTATAATTATTTTTACTATAAAATTATGTAGATGTAACTTAGGTATATAGTTTTAAAAAAACTATTGAATGCATCGGCAAGTGAATATAAACTTGTAGTATAATGTGATGAATAAACTATCATTGCCGTGAGATTTTAGGAAAATCTGACATTTCGAGTGTTCGCCCTTGATGCTCAGACGAAGGGCTGGACACTGGCTCAGACGCTCGAAATGTCAGCTTTTTCTATCATCTCACGGTGAAAGTAGTTTATTTATCACATAATACTACAGGTATATATAGACGTAATTTATTTAGTCCAGTTAGCAGGGTTCATACGAGCCCTGGAAATCCTGGAAAACCTTCAAAAGTTTTTGAAGCCCTGGAAACCCATGGAAACCCCTGGAAAAGCCCTGGAAATTTTTCATAAAGCCCTGGAAAATTTCACAGAATCTTCTTGAAAAACTAGCATTGTTTTTCGTTTCAAGTAACAACTAAGATTTTGCATGGTGTTATTATATTAAGTCCAATAAATACAAATTTTCATAACATTTATTACTAAAATGTTGTTTAAACAGGTGATTTTGAATGTTGATATTTTAATTCTGGGTTTAAAAAGTCCTGGAAAAAATAAAAACATAGCCCTGAATAATCCTCAATATTTTAAGTTCTGAAGGTGTTCGAACCCTGAGTTAGAAGAGGTACAAGAAAGACAGTTAAATTTGCTGCTGCCTGGTTAGCCTAGTTGGTAAGGCGCCAGTCTCTTGTGCGGGAGGCCCGGGTTCGATTCCCGGTGCCAGACCTTCACTCAGGGTCTTAAAATAGCTTCTCGGATAAGGGCATTAACCCGTAGGCCCTGTCTCTCAGTCTACCAATCCTATTAGGAGACTTAAAAGAACCCACAACACTTGTCGAAAAAGAGTTGGGTGATCCTTGTATTGTCTGTCTACCACTAACTGAAGGCAACTCTTAATGAATATAATTGTGAGCTGTATAGAGCGGACTATCTAAGATCCTCAATACCAGAGTCAACTGTAAATTTTGTTAAGCAACTTTGATCATTAAAAGTAAAGTGATGCATTTTTAATAGGTTCCTTTCCATATTAATGCTCAAAGGCACTTTACAATGATCAGTTTACCCCAGCGAACTGCAAGCATGTATAGGCGCAACTGGCAGCCGCTTCAAAGCGGTCCATGTATGCTGGTACTCATTTTACCGATCCCAGAAGGATAGAAAACCGAGTGGCCTTTAGCCGAAAAGAAGGTCGCCAAAATATTCAATTCTTGACCAGGTCGGGTTATCGAACTGGGGACTACTGCACCAATTCCTCCACTCATTATTTACACTTATGGAAGAAGGTGCTATATAAATGCTAAATTCTACCCACCTATACAGAAGAGTAGGGTTTGTGATAACAGATAATACGCAAAATAAAAATTGAGCAAGTTCATTGGAAGTATTTATTTAGAAGCAAAGTTTGGATCGTTGTTTCTTGTTAAAATTGATATTCAAAGCTTAAAAATTAAGCTGCTGGATAAATACAACCTTCGTTCAAGTGTCTGAAACATGCTCTTAACAACTCAAGATATTCTGTTTTGATGTGGCTGAATAGTTTTCATATTCTATATAATAATGTTGTTTTACTAGCAGAGTTTAGACTGTCCTATTGTCAGTATTGATCTTGCCGAAAATCTCAGCTAAGAACAAAAAACGTTTTATCAAAGTTATCGGGGGGGGGGGGGTAGCCTGAGGGGGCTTGTTCAAAACTTGAAGCTCTAGACGAGACGCATAGGGGGGAGGGGGCGCATTAGAATGTAAACGGTGCTTTTATAAATTATAAGTTGTATATAAAACTAGTTGGTTGAAAATGCAATTAAAACGTTCTGTTTTAATTTTAAGCTTCATGTGCACAGCTTTTTGGATGGCTGACTTGAAGCGGATAAACCAGCGGAATGGCAAGGATTAAGTAATGGTCCGTGTGAGAACTAGGCAACCTCCCATTGTTCTGCGGCATTTCGCTTTTCCCAAACCAGAATGTTCGCTTTTTCATACTGAAAATACATCAACCAGTGTACAACATAGTTTTAAAGTAAAAAGCGGTGAAACTTATTTTAAAACAATGTTTCGTTTGTGCTATAACAACTTAGCCAATCATAGAACTCCAAAACAAAAGCAAAGAAAACCTATTCATTTTCAATGTTCCCCACATGGGACTTTTCTTAAATTTAAAAACAGAAATGTTTCAACTATAAAAGAAGGAATGAGTGATCTGGAAAGAAATATATTAGCTTATTTGTGTAGATATGGTCCAATTTTGAAGTTTAACCAATCAGATCATCGGTGTAACAATATTGCAATTAGTATCTTTCTGCATTCCACTGCCGCTGGCCTGCCTAGTTCTTACTCGGATCGTTACTTAAACTCTATTTTTGAAAACAGTTTCGTTCACATTGACCTAAAACATTAAAGATAACTAAATGTTCTATTGTTCATCACCTCTTGTAGCTAAACATGGCGTGCTTCTTGGGTATAATATTGTTGAGTTTGTAAGCAATTCAATTTCACTACGTATTGATTGACAAGACAGTGCCTGTTTCTGTTTTTTAAAAAAAAAAAAAAAAAAAACATGACTAAAATTTAAGTTATGTGTTTTTGTATATTTCCATTCTGCGAATTTTACCCTGTGAGAATCGGTCAAAGATTTCCACTCGTGTCAAAATCAAAATCCAAGTCTTACAAAAATTATTAAAACCTGTGAACCACTTGACATTCGGCCACAGAAGTACGTTGTTGACCATTTTTGGTCTGAATTTCTTTTGAATTACATATTAAGAAATCCTAAGCGAAAGCGATTGTTTCTAGCCAATCTACGCACTTTATTAATTCCAATAGAACTGCAAACTTAGTAGTCTGAGTCGGGTTAACGCAAAATGAACCTTTGCACCCTTTTTTCATAAGAACAACTGTATAAGAACAACGAGGCTCAGATTGGCCAAAATTTAAGAACAATTTAAAAACAAACTGAGGCTCGGGGCCAAGTTATTAAAAGATTTCGGAAAGGTCAACACGACAGTTGGTTCGATTTTGTCCGGCGCAGAGTTAAGCTGTAACGTCGCTAATACAGCGGAGTTCTGAGAGAATAAGAAGGCGTAACTTAATCTGACCAAGGTAAGATTTTGAATATGAAACCAATCCTGGGATAGTCACTGGAAATCGTCTCCGGAAAATGAATCAGGGGATGAATTGATCAAGAATACACCCGCCAAGCAATCCGTTTTTCGATTTGAACCACAAATACAATAAGAACAAATTAAGAACAATGCGCCTCGGCCAAATCTACTGGTTCTTATAAGTGGATTAAAGTTATTTGAGCCCTTTTTGAGCACCAAACGTCGACCATAGCAAGTAAGCGTTGCCATTTTCTTAGCGTTGGGCGAAAGGTGTTGAGGTAATTTTAATCTTAAAACATTTGTCTTCTATTTAACAGAATCACTCAGCAGGGAAAATGGAAAAAATCAACTCAACTCTTGCCTCACCGCTCACTACGAACGGCTCAAATTCAACTCCGTCCATTTCAGAGTTCGTGGATTTTCGGTCCAAGCCTGAGATATTCGGGCAAGTGTTTGCCGCTAGTATTATTAACATAGTGGCCTTGTTTGGAAACTTTCTTGTCATTTACGCTATTCACAGGGAGCCGAGTCTTCGAACTACAACCAACAAGGTGGTGGAATGTTTAGCGTGGACAGATTTCCTCAACGCAGCTCTGGTGGTTCCGTTCTTTGTTGTAAACTTGGCGTACGGAGATTGGGTGCTCAGTGACGGCTTTTGCAGAGTCGAGGGATTTCTACTGGCAACGTTTGCAATTGCTACGGTAGATACTTTAACCGTTATCGCAGTAAACAGACTGCTGAAGATTGTGTTTCCCAAACTGTTCTTGAAAGTGTTTGGTTCAGCTAGGAAAACCAATGCCATCGT
>JAOBAT010123486.1:0-13181 GCA_026413305.1 Hydrozoanthus tunicans
GATTCTCACTAAGGAATGTACAAAAAAGCATTGTAAATTATTAAAAATGTAAACAGTAATAGATAAACCACTGAGGAGTATTCAAAAATGCAGAAACAATAAACCAGAACAATAAAATCTAGAGTTAAATACTGTTAAACAAAAACCTTCACGCGAATTGAGTCGGACTTAACATTGACGCTAGGTTTCCTCTTTTTTTTTTTCTGTCGAAACGTCACGTTTTATCCCAAATTTTTATCATTAAATGTTTTAGCAAATCCTTGTTGATCTAAATAAATTCTAATTCATATAATTACTATCAATAATTGTTTTAAACTTGTGTGTGGTGGTCAGGATAGAAGAACTACAAAACTGCCAAACCTTTGGTTCTATCCAAGCATGGTAAAACCTGTCTGTTAACTCTAGCACACTCTGTTTTAGCTGAGTACTGTTCTCATTGTTATCTCCAAGAATCACCTGCACCTGAGAAAAAGAAAACATTGCATTTCATGCAACAGTTATCATAGCTGAAAAAATTAGTTTTTTTGTTATACAAGTCATGTATATACATACAATTAAAAACCAGCATTTTTTGTAATTCAAAAAATTACTTATTATAACTAACAAAACTACTTTTCATTTGCTCTCATCATTTTTGTATCATCAAATGGGAGTGGACTTGAAGTGGACCCGACTGAGGTGGTACTGTATATCGTTTTGACAACCACTGCCTGCTCAAGTTGAGAAAAATTTACAACAAGTTAGTACTCCTTCAGTTTAGACTGTTTTTTTATCATCAATTTACATCAACTTCTTTGACTATAACTGTGTTAACGGGTGTTTTAAGACCTCAATGCCAATCTTAGTTTCAGTCCTTCCCCCCCCCAAACCCCTTTTTTTACCTGCCCTTACTTCTCTTTAAGTTTTCACCCATCTCAAGGGCTTTTTAAAACAGATGACATATAATTATAGCATTAAGAAATCCAAAAAATGTTTTAAATTAAAACAGACGTGCAAAATAAATAAGAAAAATAATACATTTTACAATCAGCTCTTACCTTCGAGGCAATCCAGCCCCTTCCATACAAATACAGCCTGTCTGCAGTTGATTTCACTGTTTGCTGTATTTCTTTATTTTCAGTTATCCATCTGAAGGTTACAATAAATCACTTAAATTATATGCAAGTTAATACATAGAAGTAAGTGAGCATCATCAATGGAGAGCTTGCTTTACATTTAACATATTGTCCTAGTGAAAAAGAAGATGTACTAATTTTAAATTACTCACTTGAATACTCTTGGGTTGCTGGAAATTAAATCATTCACCAGATTTCCTCCTACACCAACAAGATGAGAGCTTTCATGGTGGACCTGCAGTCGGGGACAGAATATTTACAGTAACATCTTTAGCAAGTTATAATATTAAACAATATTAACTTATGAATATTTTTAAAACTAAGTTGCAAACCAAGCAATTTTAAAGTTCATAAACTAGTCTTTGTCTTAAGGTTAACAACACTGTACCAGAGACACTAATTAAACAAAACAACTTACTCAATATAACCATACAATTGCACAGCAAGCTATAAACTTGAGAAATGTTGGGAGAACTTGAGAAAGATTAAAACATACAATATACAGTCTATTTCATATATTCCTTTCATAAATTACTTCGAAAGAGAAAAGCTTATTTTTTGTATTTGGGGGTACCATACTTATTCTAATTTAAGCGCCGTTTAAAAACAATTTCATTTTTGGCTGGCGCCTTACTGGGAATTTAAAAAGTTTTATTTCTTCCACGAGCGCTTAAATTGGGGGGGGCGCTTAATAATTAGAATCAAATTTGAACTTTGGTCTTCATTTAAATCATGCTATTAAGCAATGGAAACATTGAAACAGCAGCATCACGAGTGGTTTTCAATTTGTTTAGTTTATTGATTACGGCACGTGATATTGTTCAAATATGAGTTTTCGTATTGGTGGCGTGCTGGGATGGCTGCAAATTTGATGGCACAAATTTCTTTTAGATTACCCGTAAACCAAATGGTCTTGGAAATTTTAAATGTAAATGTTACAATATCTGTAAAAAATAATAACAATAACGATACACTACTTTTACAGTTCAGTTGAGTTTCTGAAATTAACAGCTGGACAAGACGAGTCAGTTAATTGCAGAAATCAAAAGTGAACAATTCAAATCTAAAACCTGATCGTATTTACTTTTATTAAAAGTCAAAAGCTGGCCATTGTTATGAAAAACGTCTGCCGGTTTTTCTAAGTTGAAGCTGTGAGCAGTGAAGAGTTTTGCTTCTCAATGCAACGTTGAGAAAAAGATTCCCACGCTAACTAGACATCATGTTCAACTTCTGCCGTCAGTTTTTGACCACAAAGGAGACAGATTGTCTACACCCTCAGTGTTACAGTTTTTGCAAAATTGGTTAAGTTTTTCATGCTCTATAAACGTCTTGGATGTGAATTGTAATTTGAAAGAAACGTAATGTCTGTTGTGGAAAATCCAGTAACAAGTACATATTCTAAAGATTAAGCACCAGAAAAAAATAATTACGTTTTTCCATGGCGCCTTTATGGGAAACAAAACAGAAATTATTTTCATAGTTGGCGCTTATATTGGGGGGTGCTTAAATTAGAATAAGTATGGTAATTACTTTACTACAGAGTCTAGCTATAGGGCACAAGTATTTGGTACCTGTCCAGGGTTGGATATCTAATATAAAATGACTGATTATTAACTTAAGGTATAAGTCACCTGTACTGCCAGCAGAACTGTCAGCAGAATACTTCCTACAATGACTGTGAACACTATAACCACACTTAGGATCTTGTCCATCGACTGCTCAATCATAGAATTCACCTACAAATTGAATTAATTTAATTTAAAACCAGCTTTAACTAACTCAGAAACTGATGTGCACTACTGTAGCTGATTCACTGAATGATGGCTGAAATTAAAATAATATAAAAACTAACTTTGACAGAACTTTTTAACCATTTTATACAATTATTAGCTTTTTAACATCGCTATTATGCCAGGTGAGCCCTGACCTAGAGAACACCGATTGGTACATATCTTCATATATAACAAAAGGCAACAAAGCCTTGGCATAACATGTTAACTGTTTTAGAAATGGTAGAAACAAAACTATAATTTCAAACCTTTTTGTCTCCTTGAATAATGAGCTTTCCCAAGCCTCTGATGGGGGCTGGAGTCAAGGCGTCTTGTCTAACCAGTACCCACGTTTTTAGCTGTTCAAACATGTGCAAAAACCAGCTTTGAAGAAAGTCCCATGCTCCACTTCGAGACATTAATTGTTTAAAAAGGTAAAATCCGATTGGTATTGGTAATAGCTGGAAAATCCACATGTGAATCCACAAGCGACTGAGTAAAATACCCCAGAAAAGTGCAATAAAGAACTTTCCACTTGCACAACGGGCTTTGGGTTTTTTCATTTTCATTTCAACATTATGTAGCCTCCTCATTCTCTGCAATCTACTCATTTGTAAGCCATCTGTTGTGTCTTGTTCCTTATCAGACTTTGAAGCTGAAGTGTTTGCATCCTTTTTAGAGTCTTCTGGAGAAGAGTCACTTGACTCACCAAGCTGAATTGAACTCCAAGTAGCTGCTGCTAATGATATGCTGTCTATCAAGCTGCATCTTTTGCTCTTCCCATCAACTTCATCCTTTACACCTGTACAATTAGTAAATGATGCTTACTTTTTCCCAACTAGTAAAAAGGTTGGCAAAAAATGAATGCTGGTTATAACTACTCTATATATTTTTAGAATTTGTTACCAGCTAGCTATTACAAGATTGTTTGGAACCCTTGTGACTGGACTTGGCTGCATTCTTGGACAAAGAAATCTAGAAACAAATGCAAATTATTCTTGCACAAACAGCTGCAGATATAGTATGGACAACATAATTTATTACAAATTAAAATATATGGATATGGATAGTATAATAAAGCTTGCACTCAGGCCTCTGATGGCAAGCTGGTACAAGTTTGAAAACATAGTTGATTTCAAACCCTGCTATGCAATCTTAGTGCCAACTATTAGTACCCATAAGTTACTTTAAGATATTTAAGACACTTTTAGATCAACGTTTTCTAATATTAGACACCTTTAGATTGAGGTTTTTTATATAGACACATGTACACCTTTGGATCAATTTTGATCAACCTTGATCCAATTAAATTAAGGTCTCTGTTAATAAGCACAAACTTTTATGTTTCTGATCCTTCCAGCCCATCCCATTCTGTAAGTGTTGCATCATATAAGTACAAGAAGTGAATGTCAGTTTTACCTTGCTTCCTACTCTCAGCCAGCTCTGCAACAGCCCCAACAATGCTTAGCATCACAACAGCAATAAATAATGGCAATCTGAAAGCTCCAGCAATAGATGCTAAATGCATCAGCAAAGCAATCCACACTGGGACTGAAAAGTAAGGCAACAACTGCGCCATGGATGGAGTCCACCAAAATATCAGTATAACTGTGTAAGCCACAATTATGGTCCACACCTACAAAATAACTTAATGGCTTTGTTATTTGGCCATATAATGTTAAACAGCAAGTAAATCATGGTACCCATAATGCAGTCTGTCTTTAAGTCCTAAAGCAACATAATTTCACTACTCCTGATTTTTTCAACCCAAATATACCACTCTAACTTGGGTCTATGGTTCAACATCCTTGTCAGAGAAGACACAAAGATCTGTTCGACTATTAATTTTACAAATGCAGGAGAAAAGGGAGCTATTTCAAGACCCTGAGTAAAGGTACGGCACAAATACGGATCAAACCTGGGCTTCTCACACAACAGATTGATGCCTTATCAGCTAGGCAAAGACTTTGAGGCAGCAAAACTACTGAAAAGACAACATTGAGCATTTCAAGTCACAGGAAAGTTATTCTTTATGAATATTTCTGCTTTTATAAAAAGCTATCAAGACTTTTTATTTTAACATTTTGATGAGCCATGATTACAATTAATACTGTTGTAACCGGAACATAATTTATAAATGTAAATAAAGTTTTAAAGTTTCTCAAGATGACATGCCTGATAAATTTGTAACCATGAACGACTAAAAGTTATCTCATCTGATTAATCATAATAGCCACCAAGCTGTCAACCCACTAACCCCCCCTTTTTTCAATAATTAATTTATTCAAAGATGTTAATCTTTACATAAACATGCATCATATGATTAGACTGAATCATTTTATGTTACATGTGTCTAATCTTGGCAAATCAAACAGATTAATTTTACATATCTTCTTCCAGATCTGTAGCAAGTGTTTTTACCCGTAAACTTGTTCAGAACTAAAACTTGGTCTAACCGGCTACCTACAGTGGGGCCACACCTACCATGAATGGGTTGCTGAACCAGTCCAAAGCTTGGTACAGTAATGATGCAACGTTTTGGAGAAAGATCCATATCTCCAGAAATGGCTGAATAACCAATAATGCATACAAGACAGGAACTGCTACAAAGACGAACACAAGTACGCGTAACTTCTCCACAATCAGAGAACCCAAAATATCAGAACACTTGTTCAACATATGGAATGGTAAAACCACGGCGCCGACAGCAAAAGGCGTATTGCTTTCGTTCAGCGATTTCAGCCATCCACGTAAAGCGCGTGATAAACTTGTTTTGAAGGGATGAAGAAAAGCTCCACAAAGTCCTGCCCATAATAGTGGCCTCAGAAACGATTCCAGCACGAAGTAAACTGCTACTGCTGCAGCTCCACTCAGTGCCACAAACAACAAAGCTGCGGTGTTATAAAATGCTTGGCGAAGAGCCTTTTCATGTTGTTGTCCCACAGAACTGAGCACCGCATTAAACGGAGAGCTAAAGTATTCGAAACTTGTCTGCCTAGCCGGCGATTTGAACGACGCCATGCTGTCCAAATGAGAAAATAATTACCACAACATCTGATTATTGTTTTCTTCTGATTCGTTCGCCATTTTGAACTTGTCACCATCAATGCCGCTGACCAGTGCATACTTCCTTATATGGAAAAACGGCAGAGAGCGTGCGGTTACTTCGCGTGAAGACATCAATATGGCATTTCATTCAGCAAAAAGCATTGATGATTTGCGGCAAAGAAATGACGGTTTGAGCACTCTTTCGTCAGAAGAACAAGGAAAAGTTGAAGAGTCGGTAATAAAGAACTACAATGCGTATTTACGCTTCATGGAAGATGATTTTGATGTGCCTCTTCATCGTCATAAACACCTGCATTATCTCAAGCGAGGTTTGAGACACTTGTCCGAGTCATATGAATGTCTCGATGCGAGCAGACCTTGGTTGTGCTACTGGATCCTTCATTCGTTAGAGCTTCTCGATGAACCTGTTCCTGGCGAAGTGGCGAAAGAAATAACAGGGTTTTTGAGACGTTGCCAGGATCCATCAGGGGGATTTGCAGGGGGTCCCGGTCAAATGCCGCACCTGGCACCGACATATGCGGCTGTATGCGTGCTGTGTATTCTGGGAACCGAGGAAGCTTATGAAGTGATTGACAGAAATAAACTATACTCATTTCTTATGGACTGTAGAACGTCAGAAGGTGCATTTGTAATGCATCGAGATGGTGAGATTGACATTCGGGGGGCATATTGCGCAGCAGTGGCAGCTCGGATAACCCACATAATCACCCCTGAACTATTTAAAGGTACAGCCGAGTGGCTTGCAAAGTGTCAGACATATGAGGGTGGATTTGCTGGGGAGCCAGGCCTTGAAGCTCATGGCGGATATTCATTTTGCGGCTATGCAGCACTAGTAATTTTAAACAAATCAACTCTGGTTAATATAAAAAGTTTACTTCACTGGGTTGCGAGTCGACAAATGAAGCTTGAAGGAGGTTTCCAGGGCCGCACAAACAAACTTGTTGATGGCTGTTACTCATTTTGGCAAGGTGGCATATTTCCGCTCCTCCATAATGTACTTGATGTTGAAGATAGGAAATCTCTAAGTGCTGAAAAGTGGATGTTCGATCAGGTTGCACTGCAAGACTATTTGCTGATCAACTGTCAGTACCCTAATGGTGGCTTGATTGACAAACCAGGAAAACCACGAGATTACTACCATACTTGTTATTGCCTGAGTGGTATGTCTGTTGCGCAGCATTTCGTCAATAGAGATCACAGCAAACTAACTGTTGTAGGTGAAAAGTCAAATCTGTTGAAGCCAGTTCACCCCCTCTATAATATTTGTGTTGACAGTGCAATCCAGGCTATGAGATATTTCAAGGCAGAACCAACTCTAGATTAACATGAACCCAGGAAAGCAGCTAAGTGAAAACACTGCAGTGTTAGTAACATTTTAAACATTTTCATTTCTCCTGAAGTTCTTGTTTTTTTTCCTTTTTTATTTGAAAAAACTTTTGGCCACCATTTTATCACTTGTATTGAGAATACATTGGTCCTTGAGATCCTTGAAAATGCTCAGATTTTGAAACCACACAATGATAAATTTAGAATTCTGAAGAGTCCTCTGAGGATCGTCAAACTGCTTAAAAGCCCTTTAAATAGAATTTGTCAACACTGTTGAAGTTGTCACTGTTGCATTAATTACAATTCTCAGTTTTTCTAAAAGAAAAAAGGGGAAAAAAATCTGAGGCAAAACCCTAAGTCATATCAGGACTTGAAATAACGGCCACTATTAGACAATGTCCAGTCAGAATCAAGCAAATCTGTGGATGACCGGGCATGTTTTCTGGTCATTCACACTTTAAAGAAAAAACATAAATTTTGAGACATTGACAATCCTGTTAGAAATTATCAGTCATATTAGATTCCCGAAAAAATAATATCAAACTTGACAGAGTTTTGGTTGAGACAGTTACAAAATTTCCATTTGTCAGTTGTGACCACTAATTGGTGTTGAAAGCTTTACATATCATGTAATGTGCAAAATGTAGTCTCTATTGCATCTAGTTGAATTTTTTCGGGAAAGTGTTGTTGGAACCTAACCCCATGATTAATCGTTGCTGCATATAATTTGTGGAGTTTAACTTCAATTTTCTCATAGAATGACTACCGGTACTACTTGAAGTTCTTGCAAATATAGTGAATGAGTGAATGAACCTTATATGTAGTGTTTCTGTGAATCTTTGGTGAAAATCTTTTAAGTGTTAATACAACACTATTTGTTTTGTAATTAAGATACATTCTTAATAAGTCATTAAACTTTACACAATTAAAACAAGCATGACAAGAATATAAAAGAGTCATCAATTCTAATTGTTTTAAATTCCTTTGAACATAGTTTTGAAATCAGGGTGTGATGCCAGTAGCCTTTGTTGAAGAGCATCTGATTGAAACTTGAATTTTCAAAGCTTAATTTAGAACAGCCAATGGTTTAAGTTTCGCTCATTTTTACACAGTTTTTGTGCTTCAAATTTCAAGTTACATGAACATTACCTTTTGGTGAAACCTCAGTGTCAGGTAACCCCGTTCAGAATCTTACACAAGTCTCAAAGATAAAAAATTATTTTATTTGTTATGCTATGACATGGTAATGTTCCATAGTAATAGGGACTATGCAGCAAAAAATTTAAAAATAATGGAGTTGAGGCAGCATTTTTGCCCTGGCAAAGCCCCAGATACGGGGAATGACATGGTCCCAAATCAGTTGATTAACTTACAGTCCCTAAGTCAAATACTACACACAATACTTGTTTCATGTTGGGATAGAGTCATACACTGTAATGTGAACCAAACAATAAAACTGGCAGTTGCTTAGTCAAAGACTTCGTTTTGCTATAATGAATGCTAATGATTTTATTGTGCAGTAAAACACTTGCTGTCACTTCCAAAGAGAAAGTTTACTGAGTGGTCAGGTTACTAAAAACATAACTGTTGATTACACCATGTGCAAACAAAAATTTCTTCAGAATCAAGCTCTGATGTTTGTTATATGGCTTGTTAGCCAAATACTGTACTGTATAGGCTTCTTCTGAAAACACACACTTGCCCGAATGTAATATTAATTTGTTTGACGTAGAATGGTGACGATAAAAAAGTTATAATGATCATAAGAAGTAACCTTGTGGTCATAGAAACGCTGGCGGCACATTGGCCGAGCGGTTAGAGTGTTCGACTTGTAATCCTAGGGCTCCAACGTTGCGACAATTTACCTGACTTTGTTCCGGTCAACTCAGCTGTAAAAAGAGTACAAGTTCTTCTGGGGGCAAACCTGCGATAGATTAGTGTCCTGCAGTCCAGGGGGGGGTCAAAAACTCTCATCCGCTTAATTCCACTGAAACCGGAGATAAGCGCCGGCCCTATGAGCCATTTAGGGGCAAGATTTGAAAAAAACACATCTCCCTTCATATGCACTTTAAGCTTTTATATAGAAATGCTGCCGACTGGAGTTTAATGTTTAACTACAAAATGAAAGAAAAACTTTCTAAACGTACATGAATCGCGCTTTTGTGCCACACTTTTGTGTTTCATATACTGTGCGCGTGGAAATTAGCCAGCATTAGCCATTTTTTAGCAGAATATCCATGACTATGTGATCTAAACCTATCGACAGTTGAATTAGAGCTTGGATCGGCTGCGACGTAGGCTAGAAATGTATGTTCAAATGTAGGAAATTTTTAGGTCAAAATATTTTAACACTTTTAAAGTTGTAAAGAAAAGGTAAAAAAGTTCAACATAAGGATTTTTGAAACTTTAAGTCAGCATGTAAATTAAATCGATTTTTATTATTTAAATATTGGTGAAATACCAGGATTTTTCCATTTACTTATAAAAATCACATCTTCGTCGTGCGTAGTGAAGATACTATTTTTATCTTTCACGCGTACGGAAAATGGTGTCGCCATGGATGATTCACAAGAGAGCTTCCCGCCATTCGCGCGGCTAGTTCTTTTGAAATTTTAGAAAAAAGTCATGTTTATCAGTATCTATAAAATAAATAGAACATTACATGGCACCTTGGGGATACGAATTTTTCTGCTCGCTCGTGAGATGCTCTCAGCACTCGAAGATAAAATTCGTATCCCAGCGCGGCCATATAATAACTTTGAAAAATAATATATGTAAGACATTTACAATGCGATAAACCTAGGTCAAAGTACAAAGTTTTAGTGGATGAGCAGAAAATAAGTTTAAAATATAATATACGATAGTAAGAATCGCTCTTAACAAACATTAACTGGTTAAATGCACAAAGTCAAAAGAGTACAAAACTGGTTGATAGAAAAATAACAATTAATAGGAAGCTGGTGTACGGCTGTATTTGCGATTTTCACGAGCTGATCGGTAAATGGGATGCCTTGGGGGCAAAATACCCGGCCACCTATTACCATCTATTGTCATGTTCTTGTTCTGTTAAATGCGCGTTTATTTCGAGGAATGCACAGTTAAAGCAATTATGATACCGATTTCGAGGTATTCTGCAGTTAGCTTTTTGTGATCAACTTGTGGGGTTGTAGTTTTAAATATTTGCCGTTGGAAGTTTTCAAAGTGTTGAGGTTTCTAACGTCTAACGTTGCTCACCCGGTGAAGCAAATTCTGTGGAACTGTCAGTAAAATTCTTTCATGAGCGCGCACAACATGTGCGTGATTTGTTCAATGCATGATTTGTTGCATAGCAACATCACAGACAAACACAAGATGCGTGACAGAGCTATTTGCACACAATACAATCGAGAAGAATAGCATTGTAAACTAAAAGGACCCGTGAGAGAAATGTTGGTGTAAAGGAGCTGTTAATCTCATTCCTGAAGTTATTGAAATCCAATGGAAACAAAAGTCGGCAAGAACCCTTCGACAGAAGAAAGAAAACGGAACGAGACTCAGAAAGAAACAGGTCAATATGTGTCAAGTCCAGTTATACCTCGAGCTCGTAAACTCTCCCTAAGAATTGACTATCCTGTAAGAAATCACCAACAGAAAAATGGCAGAAGAGTAAGTATTGTTACAAACCAGGGCTCCAATCGTAAACTAACAGATGAAGCAAAGTATTCACGGAATTTGCGGCGAAGGTCGACATATCACGAAGCTGATATCCAATCTATCATACAAAGACATCGACGAACTTCATGTGCAAGAAGACGCAGCTGTAAAAAGGAAGTAAGTGCGTTGTATTATTTTCCTGTTTAACCGCATTGACGGTTGGCAATGGAGCCTGTAAATTCATAACTTTATTTTCTAGGTGAAATTAAGATTGAGAACTCAAGATAAGAACGGATAGGTTTTATTAGCAAACGGCTGAATGTTGAGTAGATTTTTAAAAAACATAAACAACTATTTCACGCTGATTTTGCTATGCTACATATCTAACAGACTTTATAAGTCACGTTATTACCCCCTATTGGAAATTCGATGAAGATTTTAAGCCCAGACAAACGATAAACAATCTTATAACGTAGCGCTTGATAGATATAAGCGAGTATCATAATTTTGGTGAACAATCTTTTTGAAACCATCTTTCTTATTCCAAACCTGAAGTAGAAAGTACCGCGAGTTATTCATCCGCTTAATATAATTAAATAATCAACGGTTTGTATAAAAGTTCTCTTCGGTAATGCAAGAGAATTTTGTCTAAAAACTGACAGTTGTGATTGTTGTTTTGTCATATTCTGTCATTAAGCTTTTGTCGTGTAAAAAATCGGAGAAGATTTTGTTTCGGAAGTTTAAAAGAAGGCCTTTACGCTTATAGTATCTAATCAAACAAGTAATCAATGATTTATTCAATTGTTATAGCGGTGTTTTAACGACTGGTTGGATGTGAATCTATTAATTAAATGTGTCGGTTGCTAGATCTAGAAACAATGATAGTTATTCCACTTGATTTACATTTTTTTTGAAATCGTGAAGAACAGGTCCACATTTATTAACAAAGAAAGTTGGAAAAACCTAGCGTCTTGTAGCGTTAGGCTTTCATACATTTTCTCTTCCCGTGAATGTGCGTGGTCGAGTTTGTCGAAGTAGTTGACTTTTGGCTAATAAAATTAACGCAACAAATATATATTGTTTGTAAATGTTTGCATAGGAACGGATTATTATTCGATATGTCATTTTCCGGGCATGGCCTTTTGTTTTTTCTTTAAATGAAAATTTTAACCTAATAATGGATATCATTGCCGACAAGGTGACTGTGTTAAATAAAGTAACACATGACGGCAATAAATCGCCGACTGAGGGGAAAGGTACAGAGCATTGACAGCCGTAACCATTGGTGTTTAGTAATTATAATAGTCTAGCAAATAATGCACACATCCCTTTTCTTCAAAGCACAACGAACTGAAAACTTGCGTTTCACGTGTTGAAGCTGATTTGATACTTATTACGTGTTTAATTAATACTAGTCAAACTTATATCTTTTCTTTAATTTCAGATTTTCATAAAAAGAGATAATGGCCTTTTGTGAACCGTGCTAGGGAAACTGTACGAATCGATTATTTGTCCCACAAGATACTGCGTCCGCAATCATTGAGTAAAAAGTTCTCAAAAGCGCTTTCTAAATACTGAGCGATTAACTGGTTTTTAAGACCAAGACAAAACCTTGTCGATCTGTGTTAACCTTTAAGAGAACAATTTAATATACTTGAGGAGGGGATAATAATTTTGTGGCTAACAACAAAACCCTTTGAGTATGAATTTCAGAACTTATAACGAACTATCATAATTTCAACTGTGCCCCCCCCCCCGGTAGTAATTCTGTTGCTTCCGCCACCCATGCTGTTCATGTTTTACAACCTTAAAACTCACCTACTTCAAAGGCTCTAAAAGCTTGAAGCATATATGTATTAGTACGAAATAATCATTGAGAAGCATTCACTGATTTTTGTTGCTTTGTAGATTCTATCGAAAGTGAAAATGCGAGAAAAAACGGTAAGACACTATATGTGAACAGGTTGTTCATATCCCGTATATCCTTTGCGTTATACACGAACTCGACGACCTATCTGAGAACGGCAGCTGAAGACTCAAAATAACTCTATGAAGTCTTATAATTAGTAAAAGATCTTCAGCTCCAGCCCTAATGCCTGCAGTAAATTCTGAATAACAATTCTTGCAGGAAAATCCATATGAAAAAATAATATAATAATAATAATAATAATAATCAGCATTTATATAGCGCATTTCCATAGGTACATGCTCAAAGCGCTTAACAATAGTTTACAGTTGACTCTGGTATTGAGGGTCTTAGACAGTCCGT